>JANHGB010056972.1:0-14008 GCA_026283785.1 Coracopsis vasa
GTAAGCTGCTTGACTACCTAACTTGATGCTTCACCCATATATCTGAGAATGCAAGTCACACCTTTGCAACAGACTTCATAAACAAATGTATCTATTTCTCTATCAAGGCTAATAACTTCAGATTCTTACAGCCCATCTTGGTTTTATCCTATCTTCTTCTTAGACTTGATCTACTTCATTAGATAGGGAAGACAGCAGTGTGACTTTGTGGTTAGAGGACGGATTGCACTACAGTTTTACATGTAAAGAAGCACAGGCAGAAGACAAGTGCCCTAACTGCTACATTAAATTGTATTATCTTCTACAACATGACCTTTCTACTCTCTTCTCCAGTCAGATGATGCAACATACATGATTTGTTGGGTTTATAAGCAACTGTTTTCTTATTTTAAATTTAGACCATAAGCTCTCCAATAAAGCATTTTTTAAAATGTATTTCAATAGTATACAGCACACTTAAAACAAATTCTGCATTCCTAAGCACACACACAGGAAAAAATACCAGTAATGCCAAGACTTTTCTGTTGCTTCAGTTCTTTCAGATTTGGTCTGGATACAAACCAAGAAGTACAAAAAATTATATCAATATTTATTTGTGTCTCTAAAATTCAAACCAGTTTCAGTTTTGGAAGAATGTTTAGGCTAGAACTTCCTCACACACACATAAATTTGCTAATGTACTCTTTATGACAACAGGATTAAGTCCATATTGTAAAAGCAGCATGATATACAACTCTTTCTGATCAGCTTTTTTAGTGAATTTAATTTTTTCTTGTTCAGATTTGTGTAACTGTGTCATAGTCTCTGTTAAGTCAGAAACAAAAATTCACGTGTCTCTGTCATGGTTTAACCCCAGCCAACAGCTAAGATCCACACAGCTGCTCAGTCACCCCCCCTCAGTGGGATGGGGGAAGAGAATAAGATGGATAAAAGTGAGAAAACTCACAAAGTGATTAAAAAGTTGTTAAAATATGCATTAAACCTTACGTATGTAACCGCTTTAAACATTGTCAAAATGAATAAACACAGTATATTATTTCATAATTATTAGGTACTTTGTTCTAGTATCTAAACAGCATAAATTATGTAAAAATATGCAACATATCAGAAAGTATATCTCACTACTAAGATAAGTTAGTAGCATATTGTTTGAAAAAGAAGACTCTCTGCAAGATCATAGCACAGTTGATTTATCTCTAGAACTGTAAATGATTCTTCACAGAGCAAGAGTCACTCTGTGCAAAAAAGCAATAACACCACTCATCCCTTTCCTTCTGACAAATAATTCTCTGCAATGCCATAATTTTAAATGGATCACTAGAACTGATGCTTTACAGTCCTTTAAAATTCACCTCTCACATGAAAATATTTTAAGAGACAATAAGACTGGTGTTCTGCTTATCTAGACAATCTTCTAATTTTTTTCATGAAGATAGATTACAAGTGAGTAAAATATTTCATCTAGAGAAAAAGCCTTGAACTACCACCAAGACAACAATGCACCCTCCTGAAAACACTTTCTTTTATTCATTCAATTTAGAGATTGAGTCAGATCAAGTGGCATGCACTAAGGAAAGGAACATGGACCATTTCTGAGAGTAAGCCTTGACTAGAAGTCAGTGATACCAGCTATTAGACAGACTAATAACTGAGAGGATACTTACAGCATTAGAGGAGTGTGTAAATTTCTGAAGAGGTAATGGAATCAAGTTATTTTTTAGGCAAACACAGGTGGAAAGTAGGGAAGATCATTCTTTTCTACATTCCTGATAATCCTGAAGAGACTCAAAACTTCAAGATCTTTGGGACAGAATGTTCTGTATTCATAGAACACATCAGCTCTGGACTTACAATTCAGTGTCTTATAAATACAAAATTATAGTATATATTCATACAGAATGTGTTCATTTCATGCAGAAGTGTCCATTGCTGTTTCTTGACATAAAACAATATTCTTTTACTTCTTTTTTTTTCTTCCTGCTGGATTAGATTTATTCCAGTTTGGCATTTTGAATCAGTTTCCTAAAGGATAAAGAAGCACCAGTATTAGCACAAAAAAGAAGAAGGCACTTGCAGCTGGAGTTTGAATTGTACTGGGGAGGGAAAGTAGGAAGTAGCTAAGTAGCTCAGACTGATTCAACCTGTGTTGGAAGTAATTCTGAGCAAGTTAAAATGCTGCAGAATTTAAGAATAAGTTGCTGCTTCCTGTGTTAGTGAAATGTATTGGAATTAATTTCACATTTTATATTACTCATTTGAAGGGAAAGATATTGAGCATTGGACCAAGTTAAACAGTATAAACTCAAGTTTTCAAATACAGCCTTATCAAGTACAATATTTGTCTACTATGTCACTTTAAAGTGTATATTTTCCTCATAGGAAGAGGCAAAAAATCAGAAATAGCATACTGAGCCACACAGTCATTAAAGTTGGAAGGGACCCCTGGGGATCATTTAGTCCAATGCCCCTGGTCAAAGCAGGGTCACCCTGAGTAGGATCAGTAGGTTGCTCAGGGCTCTCTCCATCTGGGTCTCTGTATTCTTACATGGAGACTCCACAACATTTCTCAGCAACCTGGGCTGGAATTTGGCCACCCACACCATGAAAAGGTGTTTTGTTATGTTCAGATGGAATTTCATGTATTTTGGTTTGTGCCCATTGTCTCTTGTCACTGGACACCACTGAAAAGGCTCTGACTTTGTCTTCTTTACTGCTCCCACCACTTTTAGCTTCTACTCATATAAGAGATGCTTCTGTACCTTCATCATCTTCATGGCACTTCATAGAACTCACTCCAGCATATCCATGACTTTCTTGTGCTGAGGAGTCCAGAGCCAGACTCAACACTCCAGATACAGCCCGAGCAGAGCGGAGTGGAGGGAAACGATCACCTCCCTTGACCTGCTGGCAGTGCCCTGCCTAATGCAGCCCCAGAAACTGCTGGCCTTTGCCACTGACGTGCATTGCTGGCTTATGGACCAGCAAGGTCTTTTTTTACAAAGCTGTGTCACAGCTTGTCAACATCTAGCTGTACATTATTCCTCCTCGGGTGCTGGACTTTGCCCTTGCCTTTGCTGAACTGCATTAGGTTCCTATTGGTCCTTTACTCCAACCTGTCCAGGTTTTTCTGAATGACAGCACAACCCTCTGGTGATCAGTTACTGCTCCCACTTTTGTATAATAAGCAAACTTGCTGAGGGCTCATTCTGTTCCATCATCCAGATCATTAAGACTCATTATCAGCCCCTGGTGTACACTGCTTGGAACTGTTCTCCAGCTCGATCAGCTGCTATGGATCACAACCCTGTAGGCCTGGATGTTCACTTTTCATTCCACTTACCTGTCCACCTCCCAGTCATGCTTAATCAGTTTGTCTATGAGAATGCTATGGGAGACAGTGCAAAGATGAACAGCATCCATTTTCCTGCTTTGATCCAGCAAACCAGTCATCTCATTTTAGAAGACTATGGCATTGTTTGAGCATGATTTACCTTTTGTAAATCCAAGCCAACTACTCTCAAAGAAGTTCTTGTCCTTCATCTATTTGGAAACGGTTTCTAGGTTTCATTGCTACACTACCTTCCAGGGATCAAAATGAGGCTGACCTGCATGTAGCTCCCCAGACCTTTGTATTACTTCTTCTTAAAGGTAGGAGTGACATTGCTTTCTTCAACTTTTGAAAAACCTCACCCAATTGCCCATAAACTTTCAAGACAGTGACGAGTGGCCTCATAATGGCATCAGCCGGCTCCCTCAGCACTCACGGTCATCCCATTATGTCCTGTGCATGTATGGGTATCCAATTTGTATATATGCTTTCTAACCTGTTACATTTCCACCAAACAGAAGCCTTCCTTGCTCCAAACTCCCTACTGATTTCAGCAGCCAGGGATTGTTGAAGGCTGGCATGATTACTAAAGACTGAGACAAAGAAGGCATTGAGTACTTCAGCCTTTTCTGTGTCCTTTGTCACTGTGTCCCCTTCCCCATTCAGCAGCACACTTTTTTCCTGCTTTTTTGCTATTTATGTACTTGTGTGATCCTTTCTTGTTGCCCTTCATGTTCCTTGACAGATTAAACCCCTTGTGTGCTTTGGCTTTCCTAATTTCATTCCTGCACTGGGCAGCATCTCTGCATTACTACTGAGTCACCTGTGTGTGCTTCCACCTCTTCTACACTCTCTTTCAGTGTTTGAGTTCATCCACGCAGGTCTCCCACTGCATTTGTTTGATTTCATTCT
The DNA here is from genome assembly GCA_026283785.1 of Coracopsis vasa. Taxonomy (NCBI): domain Eukaryota; kingdom Metazoa; phylum Chordata; class Aves; order Psittaciformes; family Psittacidae; genus Coracopsis; species Coracopsis vasa. Next base: position 4,241 of record JANHGB010056972.1, read on the forward strand.
CATCCAGATGCCCAAATTCTTGAGCTTAGAGCATGTGACCCTTGGATTACTAATGAGTTATCTTGGACCTCTTTTCTCTCCAGGACAGACTCCCAGTGAGGTTTGGTTCTCCCAAGCAGATAACTGAAGAGACTAAAGGCTGCTCTTGTGAAGTCCATAGCTGTGATCCTGACTTTAGTCCTGCTCCTTCTGTTCAGGATTCTGAACTCTCATCATGGTCACTGCAGCCAAGGCTGCCGTGGTCTTCACAAGCCAAACAATCCTTCCATGTATGTATGTATGAAATGTCTACCTCCTTGTGGGCTCCTCCGTCACCTCTGTTAGGAAGTTGCCATCAGTGCACTCCTAAAGCCTCCTGAACTGCTCATGCCCTGGTGTGCTCTCCAACTGAAAAAAAAAGCCAAACCCACTGATAGGCAACTTTGGCTGAAATGAGAATTTTAACGCTGATGGGTGATACAGTTTTAGACCCCAGTCAGTACCTTTCAGCAGATGAAAAAAGGGATAGATACTTTGGCTAGATGATTCTGGTAAGATTTTGATGATGAAGACATGCAAGAATGGTGGAACAAGACTGCCATATTACAGAGTGTACCATACATTCCTGTGACATTTTTTACAGGCTGATATCGTCAATATATAAGGTATATATGATAATTCTTTCTTTTTTTAAGTTCAGTTTTCTGCCAGAAGTGCTGAAAACAGTAATAAATATTTTACTGCATGACTCATATTGCCTGGAACAAATTTTAATGAAATACATCTTAATGCTGCAATCCAAGCATTAAACTGTCAAAGTTGTGATTAATAGTATTGCATTTTAATAAAGGAAAAAAGCTCTATAAGAGAAAAGAATTTTGTTCATCATTACTGTGACAGTTGTATGATAAGGGTACTGCATCATCAAAAATTCTGTAATAATAGAAACATATAGAAAATACATTTTAGGAAAGAGAGCTGAATCACATACTTTTGAAAAGTCATATTTGTAGCAGTGATTATCTTCTTAATATTGCCACTGCAACAAAAAGGGAGAGGAACAAATATCTGCATCAGGGTTATAGAAAGACTAATTGTTAAACAAAATACCAAATTTTAGGGTCTATCTGAAATATACATTAATTATTTCAAGAATTTTTGACACATTTAAAACTTTTATTTTTTGTTTTAGCACGAAAATCAAAACCATTTAACTTCAGATTGACCTGATTGTTTTCACAATTGTTTCATTCAGCCAACGAACCAAAAAATCAATTAGTTGCATGGCCTTGTTTTGATGGTTCTTTTCTTACTTGATTGGTCTCAGGGAGAGTAAACAGCATAATGGTCCAAGAGTAATCTATTATTAAATGCTAATAAAAGTTCTCAAACTAAATACATTAACACTTAGAGAGAATCCTTGCTTCAGACTGATACCTTCTGAAGGTAGTTATTTATGTGTATGTGACAGAATACCATGGATCATCTGTAATTTATTTTTGTTTTCTTCACTGCTAGACACTTCAAAAAGGTCAAGCACAAATCAAACATGGATCATATTTCCAGAACTTTAATCAAGTATCCACACAATTTATTTGTTGTACTGCAGAATGGAGACAGAGGTGTGAGATTTGAAGTATTTTATCATTTAGATCTAAAAGATTTTGATCAGGTTGGAAATGTGACTTCAAATTTGTGCAAGACATACTTGAATATTAGTTAGCTGTCACCTGAGTAGAAGTGCACCTCTGATGCTTCCTGGCTTACTCTGTGCTTTGATATCAATCGTGCTACTGTGACAGATTTTGGTGCAGAGTACACACACAGACACACACACAAAGACATACTCTTTAAATTCTAATTTAGTTAACCCATAAATAATTTAACCATTATCTACTTAATAGTGAAAGAAAATACTTTTCATTTTACTAATGAGTCTACAATAATAAAATGTGTCAAACGGCAAATTAAAAAGAAGGGGTTTTCACTACAGAAGGCAAGAAAAACTTACTTCTTGCTAAGTTTAATAACAAAGCGTGTAGCCGTTTTTTTCAAGAACAAGAAAGAAGTAACTTCTTTGGCCTTAGCAGAAGGTAACAATTAAATAATAATTTAAGATAATTTTTACTTTCTTCTAGAGCACAGTGCTAAATCAAACTGTAAAAAGATGCTGAACATGAAATACACATAAACAGCTACTGAAGGAGGTCAAAGGCAGAACCATTATTGTCTCTAGCTAAACTCTTCAGACATTTATCATAAGCATATCACTTTCTGATTTCTCAGTCTCGTCTCCATTTCTATGCAATTGACCTCTGCATAAAAGCTCTCTAAAGAAAGCCATATAGTACAGTTTTTCAAAGATGTTTAGCTCTATTTTGACCCATCAAAGGCCTTTGACAATATTACATAACCACATACATCAGCCACCATATTCATAGGTGAGGGACACATATCTTTTCTGCTTTGCTCTAAAGAAAAAAAAAGCAACAACCTCCGAAGTCTAAACTTACATTTACTATTTCTGTCATAGAAAAATGGCTTACATTCAGGATAAGAGTTAAAAGCAAGCCAAAGATGTAAAAGAAGCCATAAAATACTTGCCTAGCTCAGATAGCTAATATGGCAATAACGTAACTACTACTTTCTAAGAGTGAAAGTAATTATCATAAAACAGATTTGTATAGCCACAAAAAAAAAAAAGGTGGATAAATCAGAACATGAAGTAGGAATCATGAAATTCCAAAAAAGTATATATGTGTTTGAAAAAGTAATAAGCACTGTCTGTATTCAAAAGAAAAGTTATTTTTCCGAAGTTTCAGTACCTGTAAACTGACAGATGATTATTTTTTTCTCCATCACTAAGCCCACAGGTTTCAGGAAAACATCCGAAAACACAGAACTGAAAGCTCTTCTTCAGATTAACAATTTTAAGTCATTGTCTTTTTTTTTTTTCTTGTAAAAACAAATGTACATTTACACTTAAAAAATTGCAGAAAGCAGAGTAAGATTGAAATTTGTAAGTGACAACAATTTCTATCTACATAACAATTTTTTATTTAGTAAGCATAACTCCTAACCATATATGCATCTTCCGGAACATGCTTTCTAAAATTAAGGTACTGGTAGTACTTGTGCAAACTAAGAACACTGTGTTTACCCTCATCCCTTAAAAACCTTGGTAAAATGTCACTTCAGTAGTAGTCAGTACTCCCAATTCTAATAATTTTATTCATTATATTCTCAAGTAATTAAATTTGCTTTAATCAAGACAGTCAATATGCTTTCAAAAGTCAGAAACTATTTTAATATTTTGTCTCTGTTCATCTGAATGAATATGATGTTATATAACTAGAATTAATTTTGCTACCAAAATAAATTCAAACCATTGATTCTATTAAAGACCAAAATCTTGATTCCAAGAGAAAGTATAAACTCATTGTGAAAATTAAAATAAAATTTACATTAAAAAAAAAAAAGCCCAATTATCTAGATGCAAATCCATCAATTTCCTAAGTAACCTTGGTAAAACTGGACAACAAACTACCTGATAAAGCAAAACACATATATCTGGAATTGAAATAAGGAAGTCAAAAGCTGTAGCAATCTGTCTCTTGTATTTGCTTAATAAGACATCTAAATAATATGCACAGCATCTTGCAAATTTATTGCAAGGGGAAATTAGTATCTGAAACTATGTTGATACATTAGAAAAAGTCTGTATCATTGGGAATTATTAATAGTACATGAAATCCAAGATTCTTTCTGGAACTAATACAATGACAAAGACTGATGAATATCATATTATTATCTAAATTTATTTGAGGAACTAACAATTCATTGTCAGCATGAGAGATATGGAAGAATTCAGGAAAAAAGGAAAAACTATTCAAATTGATTTTTTTTAATCATAGTGCACTTTAATACTTTGATGAACAAGAGCAGAGGACGGCAACTATATTTCATCACATCTAGCATTATTGTTCTCCGTCTGTAAGGAAAAGAAAATGCTTAGCATTAGCAAGTAGCAGCAAAAAATGGTAGATATTAAGTCACTTTTTTTTAAACATATAAATTGAATATGCAACGATCTCCCAGTTAAGTAAAAGGTTGATAATAAAGTACTTGATATCATTTAAAAAGCACAATAGGTGATACCCACATGGCAAAAATAATTGCCTAATACATTATTCCTTTTCTTCAAGGTTAAATGAACACTTCAGAGTTTATGCTCTGTCACAAAGAAATCAGAAATAATGAAAGCAGAATTCTCATTTCCTCCTCATCCCAAGAAAAAAAAAAGGTCTAAACCTGATATTGTGCTCATGCTAAGGCAAGTATTTTAATAGACTGTCAATTGGACCAGATGTTTTTGAATCAAGTATACAGTGGAGTGGAACAAAGACTAAAACTTTAAGAAGAGTTTTTACTATAAATGGGAGAATGAAAAGAGACTATCAGCTTCATCCTACTTCTGCTTTCCTAAAAAAAAAAAAAGTTAAGATCAGATTCATCGGATTATGTCAAAATGTGTCTTCATAAGTCACTTGAGCGAATTAGTCCTTTTGTGATCCATTATGGAACAGAGGTTTTGAAGCTGGGATACCTTCCACTGTCTTTAGTGCCTCACATTGACATGCAAGGGAGCAAGTGCTGAACTGGCATGTCTGTCCTACATTTTTTAGGATTTATCAGAGAAATTAAGAGTCATAAAATGCAGCAGACTAGCATGGTCATCCTGACTGGCTTTTGGAGAGGTTGTCAGCATTGAGAGCACTTGATAGCATTTAGTAGCTGGTCAAAGTAGCTGGACAAAGAAAGTCAGCAGTCTATTATTTAATAAGAGTGCACCGTGGAAGGGTGAGTGAAGTTGAAGATTTTCTTACAGAGATTAAAACATTCATTCATTGAGCAAAGACTTTCTAGCTAATGCCTCCAGCAAAAAAAAAATCATTAAATTGCGAAGAATAAACATGAATAAAAAGGAACAAACTCTTTAGGCCATATTAGAACTGCAGAAAACAAGTCTTCAATGAACAAGACAGCACAGTAAGTAGTGAGAACAGTGGTAAACTAAAAAGTGAAATTAACCTTCTGAACTGACCTCCTCAATCTAGGAGAAGCACCTCTGAGGCATGGTGCTAGGGACCATGAATGTAACAAAAATTGCCACCTGTGTCAGGAGCCAGTTGCTCTTTTACGGAGTTAAAGGGCTGGTGACAGCAAGGTTGAAATGTTTAGCAACATTTATTTCTTGAAATATTTATGCATTTCAAGCCAAGTAAGCCAAATCTTATTTGGCTTCTTTGCATTTTCCATGGATAGGATAGGAAACGTTGGATAAAGAGAAGCAGCACAGATGAGGAATCATTTGGGCTGATTGGATGAAGGAAGTATGTTATGAAATTTATAAACATATGCTGATAGGTAAAACATGCCATAAATTGACCTGTACATTCTCACTAATGTTTTAATTCAGAGCATTTTGTAACTGTTTAGATACCAAAGTCAGACTGTAATAGATCAATTTTCTGCTTGTTTTTTGCGGGGGGTGGAGGGGGAACTTAGTAAAGGTAGCTCATTTCTATTTAATGAAAACAATAGAATTGTTTAGAATAGAAAACAAAGTATTGCTGGTTTACACTGGTTGATTGTTTTGTAAAATTTCTTAATTATAAATTCAAAGTACCTAAAAAATAAATACTAATAACACTAATACATGGGTGACACATACTTATAAATAGTAGTAACTGTTATACATCCACAATAATCATTAGCACTATTGCAGGGTATCATGGAATAAAGAGAAGAATGGCAATTTTTCAGTTTCTTTATGGAAGAGTAGCATTTTTTTACACCTACAAAGGACCCTTGAAGCTATATATCATGCAATTTAGTTGAAAATCAAAGGGCATGATTTATTTTTATGTCTTAAGCAGGACATTTCCAGCTCATTAACAATATATCTGTGAATTATTCTTAGATCATTCTTTCTGTTTGCTGAAAAAGATGTAAAGGTTATATCTAGCAAATTCCTGCTTGCAGGGAGAACAGCAATTGAGTGTTGTGTACGGATAGATGTAAAAAAGACAAATAATTAGAGCTAGTGATATTGAAATCTAACCGCATGAGGCCTGTTTAATTCAAAGAAATTGTGTGTCATTAGAGTAAGGTGGGGAAAAGGAGATGCCAGCTTGCCAAGATGCGTGACAGTGAGTATTCCAATCTAGAAAAATGCTTCTGTTATTGAAGCAAATTTGACAACGGCAAATCAGGCTACAAAACTATCACCCAATGAGATACATGTGTCATTATAGGGCCACAGCCACTCTCAAATTAAGAGTTTTCCTGGTCCACAAGTTCAAAGACTGCTATAAAATATTTATACATTTTGGAAAGCACCTTGAACTGTGTTTCTTTTGAAAATATTTGGAAATGGAAATGTGTTTCAATTTTCTTGAGAGGTTTGGGGGTTTTTTTCTAGTACTGAATTTTTTGAGTCTGTTAAAATTTTCTAGAGTTTCTCATGTCTAGAAAATGTACTGAAGGGGAATCCTACATTATTAAGACTGCAGAGACAAGATAGTATATTTGTAATTAACACTAGTGTCAGAAAAAGAAAAAGGCCAAGACTATGAAATGCAATACTTTTTCTTTCCATCCCGTGGAAAGCTGAAAGTCACTACCATCTACAACTCCTTCAGAAGCAGAAGTCATAACAGTCCAGTGTTCTCCCTTCCCCTTTTCAGCAGGCCGTGAAATGCAAATTGCTAAACAAGGTCAACATATTTGGGATATTTAGTTCTCATGAAAGGGGGTTGAAGTAAATAGAAAACACTGCCAAAGAGACTGAACATTTGGGGGTAACGATTAACACGGAAGTTGCATAGAGCGGCAACAGAATGGTAGGATATTCAAGTATAGAGAAGAGAACAAAGACTGGCAGGAGAGAACCTACAGGTGCAGGAAGCCTCACAAATCCTTACTCTATCAGAACCCAATTGGCCTCTCCTAAGCTGAATTTCTCCCTCTATTGTCCCTGAAAATCTCTTTGAACTGTCTTTCTCCTCCACTAAACCTGTTACAGACAAGCCTTTACCTATTTTTAACCAAAAATTAATTCTTACTTAATCTAACCAAATTTAAATTCCCTGGGAAAACATACTTTGTTTCCATTATTATATCCCCTTAGAGGTGATATGATACTCCTCAGAACTAAAGTACAGAGGAACGGTTTCATTCCTAGTAATAGAAAAATTTTCATTTTTACTGTTATTTCATAGCCTTTTCTGTTTTCTATAGTCTTTTTTAGATCAGTGGTTCAATTCAATTCAATCCTAACATTCTCATGACATAGCAGTCTTTGAAAATTATTACAAAACCATATATGAATGCTTTTGAAGTGATCATTTTATGCTTTTATTTTTCTTAAATATTAAGGATACTTTACAAATGAATCAGTTTTTCTTCCTGATTATATGTTTAGCCATCTATATTATTATATATATATTTACTGATCATCTGCATGTTTTGCTAATCAACAAGTACATGTTTGTGAGAGAGAACATATATTTTACCACAAGTTACAAAATTCACTGATTCAAATGAATGCTTTATTATCATAGAATCATAGAATGGTTTAGGTTAGAAGGGACCTTAAAGATCATCTAGTTCCAACCCCCCTGCCATGAGCAGGGACACCTTCCATTATATCAGGTTGCTCAGAGCACTATACAGCCTGCATAATAATGTGAAAATCCAGGTAGAACACGGCTTTTAGCAATACTCTGAGGACTGATTTTGGTTTTGAATATTATTTAGATACAAAATACTCTGGGTTTGGACAGTTTGTCTCCTCTTGACTGCTGCAGAAATTATCCCAGCAGACTCTTCTGCCATTCAAGTTTTAACATTTTATCTCCCTGACAGGGCAAAATAGCCAACACCGCACTGCTAAGCCATTGGTGCCCATGATAACTAGTATAAAGACACCTGAGGGAACAGTTTTCATGATAACAATCTAGCCAACCTGAGGTTAAATTACCCAATTCAAGAGATGAAGAACTGTGTTAGCATCTGGCAGCTGTAAAAGAAGAAAGGAAGTGGAAACAAACTGGGGCATCCATACAAGTTCCCTGAAAGGGGATCTGGGCAGGAGTCTTTCTAACTTTTCCCAGGATATTTACATAGAGTAAGCACTTAAAAGATGCTGAAATGAGAAAGATGTACAGACAGGTTAACTACATATAGCACACTAAACTCATTAGCCAGAAGGAACTGAAAAGTTTTGAAAAGGCCAACAATATGAATTTGTCTGCTGGCTTCTCCTATGACAGAAAAGAACTTCAGCAGTCAAAATGGTAGCTTTACTGGTATGTACTACCATCCTATCAAGGCTGGAAGCAGATGGCAAAGTACAGGCCAAACAGAAAGCAGGAGGGAGAAAAGGAATCTCTATTCCATGAAAGATCAAGAGAACAGGGAAGAGCAATAAGGGATTCCAGCGCAAAAGGCTAAGGTCACTGTTTGATATTGTTACTGGGATACAGCTTGTAAGAAGAAAATATCAGTGCTAGGTAGGTTTCTGCAAGATATTAAGTGGTAAATCTCTGAAGGCTATGAGCACAGGCAAACCCGAGTATTGTGTGTTAGGATGTTCAGAATAATTTTTCAGGGTAACTACACTGGAATTTTAATTCTAAATGCTTCTAGTTATGTGCAGAATGAAGGGTTAAAGAAAACATGCAGTTGTGTTGTTGCTATACATAATCCTGGTGGGTTATACAGAAATTACATTTTGGAATGCTGCATCTTAGTTCATAGTCCTTGAATTACACATATGCGATCCTGTTTTCCTACAAAAATATTCCACATTTTTGATTAACCATGCTTTGGGAAATATGTGGAAATGGCTACATTTTATTTCTACTACTACTGAACTGTTACAATGTATTTTGGCATTTCTGAGTAGTAAACAGACATCATACTTTTACTTACACATACACACATATATATACACCTTAAAACTTTTTTTTTCTGTTCAACTTCTTGGTCATTTCTTGACTTGGTATTTCTTTGGTTTCATATCAGCTTGGTCTGAGTTCAATAATATATTCCCAGTGTCCATTATGAAAGAAATATTTGTTAGCTTCAATATTCAAACAAATAAATAAAAAAAAAAAAGAGTTGCATTAGGCAAAAACATAATCTATTCTTCATAATCCTGAAATGAATATTGAGCAAGTTACTTAAAACTGTACATGAACAAAGTGTTGGAATCAGGCCCTAAGAGGAAGCTAAGGTTTAATGGTTATACACATAACATTGACATATTTCCTTACATAACATTGACATATTTCCTTACACACAGTATTCAAGAGAATAGGTTCTATGCTGAGTGTTTCTAAAGTGCTACTTTAGTTGGAAAAAAGCAAAAAATTGGTATCTTTTTATGACCCCTACCATTTCTTATGGGAACAAATCCTACCTTTGAGATAAGCAGTAATCTGTGCTCGTAATAACCACCAAAAGTGCAAGTGAAAAGGAAAGCAAATGAAGACATGGAACAAGCCCAGAAGAAGGACACAAGGACGATCAGGGGGCTGGAGCACCTCCCATATGAGGATAGGCTGAGAGAGTTGGGGCTGTTCAGCCTGGAGAAGAGAAGGCTGCGTGGAGACCTCATAGCAGCCTTCCAGGATCTGAAGGAGGACTATAGGGATGCTGGGGATGGACTATTCATTAGGGACTGTAGTGATAGGACAAGGGGTAACGGGTTCAAACTTAAAC
>JANHGB010056974.1:0-30968 GCA_026283785.1 Coracopsis vasa
GGTTGGACACAGGGGCTTGGAGCAACCTGCTCTAGTGTGAGGTGTCCCTGCCTGTGGCAGGGGTTGGAACTGGATGAGCTTTAAGGTCCCTCCCATTCTATGATTGTCAGCTGAGGAGGAAAGTGCCATTCAGCAGTGATACCCTGCCTTTATTTCTGTTTATTTATAGAAGAACTAGACTCACCAGGGATAGGTGAAATTGCAATACAATTGCAGAGAAAAAGGTGCTTTTGGGGACACATTAACTGCTTTTCATTCTAAAGCTTTTGAGGTAGCTGACTTTTTTTCTTTTCAGAATACAAAGTAAGACAAACTGAGGAAAGGCAGAAGAGGAAACACTGAAACAGAAGTAATAGGAGGTTGTAAGCAAATAAAGTGTGTTCAAAAGATGTGCCAGGTATGCTTGCCACACTCCAGCATAGAACTGGAATGATAAGCTGGAAGGAACAGAAACCAGAGATGTGAAATCCCAGCCCCTGAAACAAAAAAACCCCGATAAAATGGAACTCTTCCTTTCAGAAAACACAGGCATTTCTTTATTCTGGACTTTTCTTGTCAATGGGGAAAGAGGGAAATCCTAATGGGTTCGTTCGAAGTTAGTACGTGAGACATTAGTCCTATCTTTAATGCTTAAACCTCTGCACACTCACTTCCTTCATAATTGCCTTAGGTTTTCCCTCCTCTTTGTGTGATCATCTTGAATAACTGCTGAATTGGACATTTTAAATGATTCCCATCACCTCACCAGTGCAACCCAGTTCTTTCACCTCTTCACAAACGGGATGGTGTCTTGCAACTTGAGCTAGCGTATACAATAACACTGGTGCTGCTTTCCTGCCATACGATTAAACTTTGAACAAAACCTCTTTGGGGCTTGCATATGCATGAGCTGTAATTCCTGCAGGGAGCTTATGGCCAAGCTTGCAGATGACTGAATTGATTGGTTTCAGAAGTGCTGAATGGGGAGATAGCAAAACTTCCCACCTGACTCTAACTTGTCTGATTTTTACCTCTTTTCCTTTTAAATACGATGTTTCTCTGGAATGCAGAGCAGATCCTTGTTCATGTTTTCATCTTTATCTGGGCAAGCTCTCTAAGGGTGACCTTAGAAAAGAATCATCTTTCATTGCTATGGAAAGAGCTTGTCTACTAAGGAAGTGGCCTGGAAATGGCCTAAGTGTTGTCATTGTCTTTAAGTTAGATTACATTTAACTGAGACTCTACAGGAGAATTAAACAAGCTATTCAACTTAAAACTGGTAAAAGTGGTTTGTCACTAACTGCCTTTTTACACTGCCAAAGATCTGTTTGTTACCCTGTTGTCCATCTGTGTAGGTCTGTTGCTCTTGGAGTTTTCCAGCAAAATGAGCAGGATGTTTCTTCCCCCTGAAATCAGTGTTCTGATGGAATCTGCAGGCTGGCATAGATGAGGGAGTAGATCTTACCTTGTCCCTTTTCCCACAGGGCATTGTTCCAGCACCCATGTTTTGCTTGCAGTGGATGGGTGGAGGTTGTGTTACGACATAGAATCATAGAATCCACTAGGCTGGAAAAGACCTTTAAGATCATCAAGCCCAACCTTCACCCCAGGACTGCTGAGTCCACCATTAACCCATGTTACTAACATGGGAAAGGGGCAAGAGAATTTGCAGTAACACTGGCTATGGGGAGAGACAAGAGGAGCTCTTTAGCTTTGGGGAAGTGTGCCAGAGGTGGAAAGGACCTGAACACTTTGGTTTTCATTGTAAGTGTCTTATAGGGAGGAAGCCCAAATCAGCAGTGGGCAAGCAAGGTACCTGCTCTTTTCCATCCTCTCTGAAGGAGGAGGAAACATAAGCTCCGATACATACACTTTGTAGCCTATGGACTGAGATGCTCAATGAAAACACATCTTTATGAAGTCAGAATGCATATCTGGTTTGCTCTGTGCTTTCCACTAAAGGCTTTATACTAATGCTGTTATTGGGGGCAGCTGAATTATAGCACTGCTTACTTCTTTATTCACTGTAGCGACAGTTACGTTTCATGTAGCAGCTGCTGAAGCCAGGACTATGCAGCATGGACAAAATGTAATAAAATTTCAATGCAGTTTTCTTCTGCAATATTAAGTTTTAATTCTTTGTACAGGAAGAAATAGTTTTCTCCTGCTGTTTCCAACTTCTGTCTATAGTATTATCACAGAAATTCCGTATCCACTAGTTAGGAATGTCAGATTCACTCCATTACATTTACCTTCTCATATGTGTATCTGTTCTACATATATAACCAGCTTTGTAAAACCTGAATGCATGGAAGTCATTATTATGGTAGAAACAGCCTACCCCATGCTCTGAACACTTCCAGCTTCTCTTGATTCTTTTTAGTGTAACAAGGGCTTAGCCTCTGGGCAGCAGGAGGTAAAAAACCCTAGTGTAGTATACAAATGAGTTTGGGAACTCTTGACACATGCAGAGAATGGTATCTGCTCTGGAAGCATTATGGATTGCTTCTAAATGTTAACTAAGCCTTTGATGGAGAAAGGGGAAACCCTACCTTGGAGGATACCACCGAGATGCTGAGGTTGGTGCAGATGTGACCAGAATGTCTGTGGCTTTAGGGTCATTATTCTGCTGTTATCCTCCCAAGGTTCTGTTTTTCTGGAAACCAGAGCAGGCATCAGTGTTCTTTTTCTTGTGTGGAGGTGGGTTTTTTGGTGGGTTTTGTGGTGGTTGTTAGTGGGGATTGATTTTGGTTTTGGTGGTAGTAACTTGTGCTGCTGTAACTGAAAGGCCTGGGCTTGGTTCCTGCTGGCAGCCACGCTCTTGGGAGTGGATCCACTATGGTCACTAGTGTGGCAGAGCTAATGATGCTATGGAGCAGTCCAGGCTCCAGATTAGAGCTGGAGGTTGTTTGGCCCATTTCTCTGAATGACATCCTTCAAAGCTGATGGTATCCTCTCTGTTTGTATTATATACTTATTTTCCTCTCTAAGCTCTGGAGGACTGTTTCTGTAACATCTGTTGCACTACCAGCAGTAGATCCTGTAGAAACTAAGCAACTCTTCCAGGATAATAGATGCTGTATATATAATGATGTATAATCAAATTCTGCCATAAGTTGCTACCAAAGACTTTTCACCTTGCTCACCGTTGAGCCGTAGAAACTGGAAGAGGATTTGCTGCCCTTCGTGAGGGAGGTGGAGTTGGTACTTGTATTTTACATGTCAAAGGTCCATGAAAAGCAGTGATCTTTTGTCTGCAGCACATAGGACATCCATAAGACACCTGTAAAGTGACCAGAGACAATACTAATGTGTTGTCTCGAGATGTTGCCCTCTCGCATCTCATTTTGCACGAGCTGTTACATAGCTCTAGCGATGGAAAACAAACTGCTATATTTAACTGTATTTTTCATATACATTAGTAACAGACATATGTTTTATGTGTTTAGCTGCAATTAAGACTTGTCCAAATCTATATTATCTCGCTCTGTAAGTGTTTCTTTCTGTGGAAGAACAAGACTTCTGCTCTGGGCTATGGGAGACTGAAGGCACTGATACAGTATGTGCTCTGTTTGGCAGAGCAAGGAGTTGATCCTGGTGAATCTCATCTCTTTGGCTCAGCTACATCCCAATAGGGAATGCAGAAATCTTAAGTCTCAAACAGATCCCGGCAAAGCTTTATGAAGCTCCTGTAAGTAGTAAAGCCCCTGTTTAAACTGTTGGTGGTTGTGTGGGATAGCTGGCACTGAGTACTGCACACAGAGCATTTACAACCTGCCTCTGACTGCACACACAGGTCCTGGCTCCTTCACCTCAGCCACACTTTGTAAACCAGACCCAGCCCCCGTATGGACCTGCTCCCCGCCAGGGCTAATTCTGTATGAGAGGGCTTCCTTCAGGCCAGGAGTCAGCAGTGGAATAAACAATACTGTCTTTTGCCAGTCTCTTTGAAGATACCTGGGTAAAAAGCCCCTCCTTTCCCCAAAACCTCATGCTCATTTAATTCCTTTTGAACTATGGATATCAAACATAAAATGCTGGGCCTTGTTGTCCTCACTCACACTGGTCTCAAAGAGCATAAATTCATAGGAGCTGGTGAGAAGTTTGCCAAGCCCATTTCTCAACCTCAAGGGTGATAGCAGAAAGGGGTACTGAAACATCTCTCTTTGCTCCCCAGCTCATGATCTGTAAAAGGCAGCTGTCTCTGCTGATTGCTGGCAGGCCCCGAGAAAGAGTTGCATCCAGGGGAGGGTGGCAGAGACTCACAAGGATGCTTTTTGAGCCCAAATGCAAGTCTGCGTCAAGTAAAACAAGCTCATGCTTGCAGGGAGTTAGTGACAGAGGTGGTCTGATTGCATGTATTTACTCTCTTTATTTTCCAGTACAAAAAGCTGGTAAATTCTTTCCCTATGGAGAAATTCTTTAGAAATAAGCTTGCAAGATGAAGTGTTTGTGCAGTGGGGTCCAGTGGAGCCAGAACTCGATGTGGTTGCGCTGCCTGAGAGGTTCACAAAGGTGTTTATTTCCTTCACTGGGTTATGAAGGTGACATTGCTGCTTTTCATGCTTGCTGAGCTTTCATTTGGGACTGGAGCTGGCAGTTCCACTTTTCTGATACCCCACGTACATAAAGTAACTTTTAGTTGTTTGGATCCTCACATCTTATCTGTGCTTTGTGCAGCTGCTCTCCTACACGACAAAGGTAAAGAAAGCATCAGCATCTCGCTTCTGGCTCCCCTGTTTGTTACAAAAGGTCCCATAAATCAGTGCTGTATTCTCTGCTTGCTTTGCATTTGAGTTTGGTTTTCTTTCTTTTTCTTTAACCTCTGAGCTCTGTATCTTTGAAAAGGGATGCCACGGTTTCCATCGTTACCTTCTCTCCATTGGGTCTGACTTTGAAACGCACATTTTCACGATGGTGAAACCATCTGCTACGTGTGGGGAATTAGCAGCACCAGGCATAATATTTCTTTATAGCTACCTAGAAATGTGCCCAAATAGTGCAGTATAATCAGGCATAATAAGATTTAAATGCCTGTTCAGCACGTGGACTTGCAGTAAGGCCATTTTCACATCATCGTGCATTGGCGTACATTATGTTGTATTGGATTTCCTCTCAGGTTTTTTTTTTGCTGGTGCCATACAGGACCTGCTGTTATACCTCAGATTCATGTGTTTTTAATGATATAGCTGAAGTTACATGACCTGGATGATGAATGTGATACAAGCTGTCTTGCATTTACTGGGCAGTAAAAGCATAGATGTGGGTAGATACTGGAGAGTGGCAAATGTGCTGTAAATCCACACTTAACCTCCCAGGTGGAACCTGGTTGTGGAGCCGCATGTAAGGGTTGTCAGGACCTGGAATAATATTTGTTATATTATTCTATATTAGTTATATATAATATTATAGTTGTTCTTTCCATAAATCCACAACATTTGTAGGGCTCTGAGCTCACTGTATACTTTTCATTCACAATTGCTATCTATCTTTATAGGCTTCTGTTTCTTCCCCTTTTTTTCTCCCAGCATGTCTCACATACAAACCAGGGTTAATTCTTTCCATACAGTGTTGAGTTATACATCCATGGGCATCACACAGTTTGTGTTGGCTTGGTTTTTTGTTTTCCCAATAGTTGATGGCAATTCTTCTGTTCACTTTCAAGCCTTAGGTCCCTTTAAAATATGAACGAATCCCTAGCTCATCATTTGTAACTATAATCTGTGATTTGCAGAAGTGAAAATAGCGGCAGAGAGGTTAACTTCCTGCAGATGTTGGTGATAGAGCAGTAAAGCGTGAATTAATCATTGCAAGCATCCTTGTAGAACCACTGCTGTAGAATCCTGTTAGGCACCTAAAGTGTGGGGCTTCCCAGCTCCCAATCTCCTAAGTTTCGCCACTAATCTTCCTGTCCTTCCCCCTCTGTTTTTCCTGTGTCCCTGATGATGACTGTACATCATCCCTTGATGAATGCTAAGCTGTTAGTTACGTTCCTGCGCTGCCAGAATGTAAAACCAACCGATGTTGAAAGATGTGGGGACGCCTTTCACTCCTTCCTGTTTCTGTGATCCTAGCTGCAAATTATCAGTGTTGGGAGAAGTCATGAGGAAAGAAGGGAGAATGCATGACTGAAGAAGAAATTCAGCCTGATAAGCTTCTAATGTCCTTTTGCTTCCTGGCAGGCTGTACAGGACCAGAAACCTGTTTTCAACACACTCTTTCTAATTTTATGAGATGCTGTTGGCTGAGAAAAAGACTGTTGAGGCCAAAATATTGCTTACAAAATATGGCTCATCTCTATTTTTGTTCAGGCTGGTAGTATCCAGGAAAACGGGACTGTCTCACGTGGATTCTTGGTGTTCTGTGCAGAGTTATACAGGAATGCAACTCCATTCTCAGCACACCAACACAGCAAGCAGGAGTTCTCCTACACACTTGCCATCACAGAGCAGGCTCTCTCCATACCAGCAGATTGATGTGCTGTCTAATGCTGCTTTCCATGTCAGAACTACTGCATGGTAGGGAAGAACATGAAGGCACCACGACCAAGAAAAATAGATAGTGTTGACCTTGGGTTCTGACCCATTTTCCTTGAGTGAAATTGTGCCTGCAAGAAAAGCTTAGCACCACGCTGAGCAGTTGGAAAACATCTCTCTCCATCTCTACAGCGAGATGAAAGAAGTACAAAAAGTCCTATTGGAATTAGTGTTGTTCAGAGGAGTGGAAGGATTTAAGGCTTATCGTTAATAACAGCAAGCTATGTTCATGTACCGTTTGTGCAAGTCAAGTGCTCTAAAAAGAAAGATGGCTTTTGGAAGAGTTTCCACAATAATGTATCAAAATACACATTGAAAACCACTTTTATGTCCAGAAGAATGGCATGAATCAACTTAGTGCTTTCTTTTATTTGAAATCAATACCAAAAACTGGTTTCGCTTGGCAAGTTCCCACCAAAGAGGAGTAATGGCATCCCTCGAAACTCCACAGTTATTTTCCTCGTTTCTCTTTTTCTCCAGACCCTTTAAATGCATTGGGTCTGCACTGGACCTCAGCAGTGTGAAGCACTATGTGTAGTATTTTCAAGGGGTCTCTGACTATAGGTAATGTTGGCTGGGCCACAGCATCATTCAGTCCTGCTTCAGTTGTCTCTTGGCTGTGAGCTGGTGGTACAGTTGGTAAAGGGAAGCTTGGGTACTCCAGATGCGTTGCTCTCTAGGGTCCGTGTGGACTGGTTTTTGGGATGGCAGGGCTGTGGTCTGGATTGTGATTTCAAGTCCGTTTTGTGCAAGCTGCTGAAGGTGCACTCAAGATGCTTGGATGCTCTTCTCCAGTGACAGATTCAAATGGGCACCCTAGAGCCAGGAGGCTTTTATCCTGTTCTCCCCATCCCACCAGCTTTCCCTGGCCCCTAAGGATCCTCCACTCTTCCAAAGGTGAGCACCAGAGTGGCTGGGAAGTGCTGAATTGTGTTTCAGTTTTTCTGTGGTTTGCTTTCCTGTTCCATGAGAAAGGATATGACTGAATTATCTCAAATGATTTTGTGGCTCTTGGCTGGTTTTCTCTTCCCTTTTCTTGCATTCTTAGTCAGTTCCTCAGTCTAGCAAGGCGGTTGGCCACAGGACCATCACATACCAATCAATATAAATGGTAATGGTAGCCTGACTGCAGTGTAACCATGTGGAGACAAAAGTCTCTGCCAAACACATGTGGCTTTCACAGCCTGTGCCAAGAACTCTCTTACTTCTGTGGTGTTCTACAGCTAGGGGTAGGATGGAAAAGATGCGAGGGAACATGACATTATCCTTGCTGAACAAGATGTAACACTAGTGTTTATTCCTAGAGATATGTAGGATTATACCTAGGACTCTTAGGAGAGTTAATGCCACTTTTGCCTAGAAAATGGACAGAATATCTCTTGGTGACAAGGACCCTCTGACAGTCATCAAAGCAAGTGAAGCTTGCTATGTCACACGTAGCAGAAAAGAAAACTGGGCTCACTCTATCACTATCCTCTAACCCTCTTTGGTTGTTTTCTGTTTGTTCCCAGAGGATGGGATTGTTATTGGATATATTTGTTTGCCGTGTCAGTCGAGTGAAAAGCTTTACTCTGATGCCGTGGCTTGTTTCAAGCCCCTGGTAGTGCAGTGTTCAGCCAAGGCTTCCTTCTGTGTGCACACAGGCAGAAACTGCCCGTGGTTGCCAGGCACAGTGAAAGCTCGCTGGATTTCCTGTCTCATCTCCATGATGGATTTATCTTCCTCTGCATGGTTACGGTGACTCTTACTCATGTTCTGTCCTTCTCGGTGGCATTAACCTCCCCCTCCGAGGCTGGTCGAATTCAGGCTTGTCGGGATACAAAACAGGACAGGAAACAGTCTTTGATGCTGGTCAGAGGCTGCTTTTAGATTCCTTGCCTTTTTTCCTGTCCTGAATAGGAGCTTGGATTTGGTGAGCTCTTCCCCGAGGCCCTGCTTTGCTGCTCCAGGGCATGCAGCATTGTTGTCTGGGATGCAGCATCTCCTGCACTGCCCAGTGTGAGCCTCGTACCTTCCTCTGCTCCCCGCAGCTCCTTGGGGAGCTGTGTGACTTGCAAGGCCTCCAGGAGCCTTGCGAGTTCGGCTTCCCATGTATCAGATGTATTTACTTATGAGGAGATAAGGAAACATGTCATGAGATGCTGCTGTGTTCACAAGCGGTCTTAGTGGCTTGTCTCATGCTTTCCTTTCTCCCCACCATTGTGTTCAAAAGGGTTCCAGTCTCTGCCCAGAGTGGGTCCTGCCTGGCCCCATCCTGGACATGCATGGATCAAGTGAATGGTGAAATTCTCTGGCTGAGACTTTTGCTGGGTGTTTTTCCTAAGGTTTTCCTGGAATGATGGGGGGGATCACCAGCACTTGCTGGAAAGGGAGATAAAAGTGAGGCACCAATGACGGCTGATTGACTGGGTTAACTGCTATCTTTGTCCCTGTTGAACCAAAAGATAGGCTTAGGACTAGGTCTGCTTTTGAATGCTGATGTACAAGACCTTAAAATGAAGCCCAAATCCCTTCTAAGTAAGAGGGCCTGGCCTCCAATTTAAAGAACATCTGAGCTCTGGGATGTGTCACAATGCAAACCCAGCCGGTTACTGCAGCCTGATAGCAAAACCCACTGAAGCTTTCCTTTCTTAAAAACCAGCTTTTGGGCTCTATCAGAGCCCTCTTAGCAAATACACACATATTGTCCCAAGACAGCCCCTTCTCCAAGAACTGTACCTCTTATTCTGCTCTTTCCAGATCCTGCAGTTTCCAATCAGATCCAGGCAGTACTTGTTTAAAACAAGGTGCTAGGTATTTGCCTGGCACTTCATTAACACAAGTTCTCATCCAGAAGTGCTGCCTGCATGTTCTGAAATAGCCAGGGCAGTGCCTGGTGCTGTGAGCAGTAAATGGGATTTATTCCTGCTCAGTGGAGTGAAGGAGTTAAAACCCCTCAGAAATGGACTGTAGATGCAACTGAACTGTGCCGGTGCCGAGCCTCTGAGATCTATTAGTTTTGACAACCTCAGTTATTCTGATGCTTCTCCTCATCTGTAAAGTTAACAAGGGCTGATAAGAGATGATGAGGCATCACACGGGTTTGTATTTCAGCACTCATAAATATCTCACAATACCATTTTCCTTACCATCAGCTACATTAATTTGTCGACTGTAGCGGTTGCCGAAGATCCACTTGGTTTCACAAAGGCGCTGCAAGGATAAACAGTTTGAAAGCAGCAGCTCGAAGCCATGGCTTGTGCTGTGTGCTCAGCTCTTACAGGTTTCCAAAAGCATGTTCTAATGTTACTGAAATTGGTGAGTTTTCCCCCAACCTGCTTTCTCCCTTGAGAATACATTCTGATTCAGAGGCAACCCCCTCCTCCAGCTGTATTTGCATCCCTTTTTGGTGTCACTCTGTAACTCCAGACCAGCCAGCCACATACCCGAGGGGGGATTTCATTTGAAACAAGCCTTACCCTCAGCAGAACAATTCTTACAAGGGGGATTGCGTGTCTGTCACCTGGAGATGCCCCAACTCAAACTAAGCAAAGGTGCCCTTTGGAGCACAAAAATGCCATGAAATACAGTGCGGACAAAGTCTCCAAAGTAGCAGTTATTCCTTCTCCTGCTATAATAAGATGGAGCACACAAATATCACTTGATTAACAGCTGCAGTATTAATTTCCCTTTTTGGTTGCTTGACTCACAGCAAGAATCATGTCAATGCAGCAGAGAAGCAATTAAATTGATTTTAATCTTTGTCAGAGAAGATAACATGCCTCTTTCTCTTCTCATTTAAATAATTAAAGTTTCAGCAGGTATTATTTCTGGCTTTAAAGAAATTGGTATCTTAATGTAATAGAATCCTTGTAATTATACACTTAATGGGTCTTAATAAGTTAATCACGGTTTTTCATTTAAACTGTTTTTTTACTTATTAAACTTTTATTTGCTTTGATGGTTATGCTTTTAAGGGAGTAGAAAATAGGAAGAAAAAATATAAAGTTCTACAAAAAGCCTCCCTTCTCTTTTTATCCTATTCCTACACGGCCCTTTCAAATCCATTTCCAGCGGAACAGTCAGATTTCAACACATGCTTTCAACTTCGAATACAGCGAAGCTTTCTGTTATGCTACAGTTAATTATTTTGTTGAAAAAGCTTCCCATAATGAGGAAAAACAAATACTCTTTTATCTTTGTCAGAGTGCAAGCCCCAATTCAGCTGGAGCACAGCAAATGTTCCTGTGGCCTCTTTGATCCAAGCTGTTAGGCAGTATTTGGGGTCCTCCAGGTTATTCCCATTAAGCAGGAAAGTGCCTGGTAGAGTCAGGTACGTCTTTGATGCGCTGCTCTGTGTTTACCCAGAGCACCCTGTAAGGAGATGCTATCTCGCCAGCAGTCTTGTGTTACTTGTGCTTGGTTTTCTGGCTGGGGGAGTCTTAACCCTTCTTGCCAAGAACAAAACTGAGCTGACAGCAGATCCTGTTTCTCTGGAGCATGCAGGGATGCTCTCCTCTTCCTAATAATACATTTCATGTAGGAAAAGCTCATTTGCCTTCTAAAGGGGACAGATGCCTCAATCTGTCCGGGGAGGACTATCCCTGTGGTTCTCTGGCTGAGTCCTAGGAGTCCCTTGGCCCTTCCAGGGATTAGAGCCAGCCCATGGAGCCACAAGCAGCTTAGGGCAGGTGACTCCTGGTGTGGAGCCTGCTTTGGAGTTGCAGCCCCTATCTCTGGCAGTTCTTCTAGTTATGCTACTGGTTTTTTCCTAAGAATTCCCAGTTGTTCAGTGAGTTTAGTGGGAAGTACTTTGTTTGCAATCAGCATCATTCAGTTTTCTGGGTTTGCCCTCATTTTCTCAGTTATACCCTCATTTTTGTAAGGGATTTTTTCTTTTCAAGTATAAATGATGTTGCTGATGAACAGCACCACACATAAGCAGCAGGGAGCACACCAGCATTTGATTTATGTCCAAGCTCAAGAGCAGCATTGTATTGGGTTTTTACTGTATCATTAGGGTCCTTAGGATTTGTTTTTCCCTTTGCCTAGAAAAGTACTTCATATTTGCTTTTTCCTTTGAATAGATACAAAATCTTCCCTTCCAAAATACCTTGTTAGCACTGCTGTGATTTGGAAGCTGTACTGACGTGACAGATTCCTTGGATTTCATTACAGGCAATGCTCGACTGAAATTGGGCAGGGGGGTAGACTTAACAGATAGCAGAGCTATCACAAGTGATGCTCATGAGGCTTGTGTGTATCCCTGCATATCAAGATACGAAGATGGCTCAAAAAACCAGCAGGAAAAGCAAAGAAAAGCAGTTGTTTGCAGTCTCAGCCTGGTTCTGACATCTCTGCAAGTGAAGTTACTGCAGTGTGAGTGCTGCTTTCAGTGTTTTCATTGCTTTGCTTGGGAAAAGCCTTCCTGTATCTTTTGAGCTCTAGATACGGCTGTGTCTGTTCTTAGGTGGGTGCACTTGAGTGGTACAGATGTATTTTCATAAAGCAAACAACTTACACGTGCAAGAGCCTGGCTTGGGCTCTGTGGCTCGGGCAGCACCTCTGTGCTCTGCATAGGTGCAAAAAGGCTCATAATTGAACTTAAAATCTGTTTCATGGGGTCTAATATGACCAATTAACTTAGTCTCATCTGATTTATATCGTTGTGCCATATGGTGTGTGCGCAGGCAGAGATTTAGCCCAGGCAGATATTTTGTGGAAGAGAATGGGGAAGCAAGAGAGAAACAGGGTGGTTAATCAACAGAGACAGGGTTCTTGCTAAATACATACTGTTTACCCTAAACAGGGGAAAGATACGTAACAGATGCTGAATTCTTTAGCACACTTGGCGGCATAACACGATATCAACAGCAGTATGAACAATGTAAGTGATGTAGCATATAGGAAGGGATACTCTTTAAGAAGTGAGTTGGAAAGGATATTGCTTGTTGCCTTGCCTACCAGGTCATTACTGTGAGCGTTAGAGGCAGTCTGCAGATAAAAGATAATGCTGTCTGAATGGACTGACATTGGTAATTATTGCCTATGCTTTGCTCTTTGTTTTTCCTCTTCCAAAATACCTGCTCAAAAGAGGATTGCAATTGCTTTCCTTGTAGAAGTTTTTGTAGGACAAATCTACTGTGCCGTGTATTCCCAACTGCATCCTAAGCTTTTGATCAGCAATACAGAAACATAAACTTTTATCTGAGTGAATTTGGAGGCATTACTTTAAGAACAATCTCTCTTGGTCATCCAGGGCTCTTAAATGTCAGCCACTGGTAATACAGTGCAGGAAGGCATGTTTAGGCAGCACCTCTGAACTCTGTTCTTTTTGTGATGAGCGCAGTTGCAAAGGCATTCAACTTTACTAAAAACCATGTTGCAGGCTGAGATTTCCTTATTTATAAGCTCTTTCAGTGCTTTCTTACATGCAGGACAAATCCAGAAGCCCCAAACCAGGAACCTGGATTCTTACTTTCAGGCAAACTTTCCAGAAGCCTGACACAAAGTGATTTGTGTCATTGAAAATCGCATGGTAGCAGACATCATTTCACTGAGAGCTGGTTTTGTTGTATTTGATGAGGTACAATTAGGAACCAATTTGGCAGAAACCCTTCACCCTCCACATAAAGGAGTCGTATAAAATGTTACAGTCAGCAAAAATCCATAGCAAATGCCTTTAATGCCTTTCTTTCATGAAAAAAGACTATAAACTCGCATATCATATATAGCAAGCCATCAAATGTTCATCACTGGGTCTATGTGTGTGTGTTAATAATGTTATCAGAATGAAAAAGATCTTCAATCTTCTTTGTCACTTCACTTACTTGAATATTTTATCTAGGAGTCAGTGACTGGAATCACCCAGTGTTTCTGTGTGTGGAATGAAGCTGTACTACACCTTGGAGCTTATCTGTAGTTGAGCTCAACAGCCTCCTGCAGACACACAGGTTTATGGTGCAAATTCAGATGTCCTGTTAGTAGCATAGTTTAAAACCATTTCTCAGGTGCAGTATTTTCAGTTTAATTGTAGTATCTTACCTTGCCTTCATTTACCTCCTCAACTCCTCCTTAACTAGTTTTAAGATGCAGTTCAAGAGGTTGATAGTTGATAGAGATAGATGGTATGGCTGCCTGATGGCAGGAGGGTAGATTTGATGACCCAGGTAGTCCTTGCCTATTGTATCTTCCTAATACACTGAGGTTAGGAGTAAATCACATCTGGCCAAGCAACCCAGCTTGCAGCCAGGTGGCCTTTTCTGAAAGGGCTGAAATAGAGACACCTCTGTGACTTGGGCCATGTGCTTCTTTCCATGTCACATATAGCTCCTGGGCTCCTAATGCACTATGCCAACTAGCTAAGATGGAGCATTTAGGAACTTAAAACACCCTGAAAGAATTAAAGAGTTTATATTTCAGGTGTATTTACCTTTTGTGACCTGCAGGATGCTGAGAGCTGGTCAGAAGGGAAAGGAAACCAGAATTCCAGGTCTTGAGCACACACGGTTTTCAGCATCTTAAGCCACTGGCAGTTCCAAACGCTTCAGTGGGAAATTTAGTGCTAGTAGTACTAGGAGTATGAACACAGTTTACAGCTAATTTTCAGACTGCCTTGCTTGTGCCTTCCTTGTGAAATGGCCCATTCTCAGTACTATGAATAGAAAGCGTTTAAAGTAGCAGTGCGAGGAGGTAATGTGCTAATAGGTGTGATGGAGAGCAGGCATCTGTTAAAGGCTGCCCTTTAGAGCTCTGGTTGTGCAGAGGCCTTTAGGGCACAGTAGTTACAGTAATGGTTAAGATGTGAGCCTCTGGGGAAGAAATAGAGAATATGCACTGATGGTTAGACTTGGTTTTCTCTGTTTTTCTGTTTGTGTTTGGTTTTAGTGACAGTCACTGCTCCCTTTGCCTTACTTCAAGGCTTTATTTCTTCTGCCCCTTGAGTGCTTTGGTTGGGTGGTAGGCAGGGCAAAAGAGTGGGTGCTTTTTGGGAAAGGCTCTATTAATGGCATAGGAGACTTGTTTTTTCCCTGTGGAAGACTGCATACAACAGCTACTCACAATCCAGCAGCTGTGCCCACAGTGATCCACTAACTTCTGTCTTGTGTGGTCTATGGTTAGAGTAATGCTTTATTCCATGCTTACACTCTTGTTCCTATGAGCTCTACTCTCACTTGCATGTTTGGCTTCTGACAAGTCACCTCATCAGCATCTGTCCAGTTCTGGTCCTGCTTGCCATTTGAAACACTTAGCTGTTGAGATGGGCTCCTGTTTTCTTACCTTGCATGTCCCTAGGATGTAGTGGTCACTTTTCATCATCTGAGGTCTCCCGAAAGGACTCCACAGCAGCCGCTCTTTTAGGATAGGACTCGACAATTCTATCACATTAAATCCCAAAACAGTCCTAGCCTCTCCCCAGGTTTGCTGCTTGATCTGACAAAGGCATGCTTGCCTTATAGCTTTGATTAGACCTCTTCAGGGAGAGCAATGTAGGATAGAAAACCCCTTTATCAAATGAATTTCTCATTAACAAAGCTTGAATGGAGAGTGGAGGCCTTGCAGGTTGGTGGGAATGTGATCAAGAGGGTGAGCTCCTCTCTGGTTTTACCTCCTTGTGAGTTCCTATTTTGGTGTATTTCTTTCCAGCTTTCCCGTAATTGGCATTCTGGGTTTGCCAGATACCACCCAAATGCTGTTGCAGTAACTTCTGCAGGCTCATTTCCTACATCACTTTGTCCACTTTAAAATGTGTTGCCGCCTTGTATCATTGGGAGCACTGTGGGATACAAGATGGAAATGGAATACATTGGAATACAATGGAAAAGACTGAAGGCAGGTGCACATGGCTGACCTCTCTCATTCCATTCATTATATTGCATGTTCTATTGTGTCAGCATTTACTTATCTCTTCACAAGTTAACTTTTCCTCCTTTTTAATTGCTCATTATAAAGAGTTTTTTCCCAACTTGTAGTACTTCTTATTGCACCTCTTTGAACTTGTTCTATTTGTGCTCTGTCATTTTTTTCCCCCTTAGATAATTAACCATGAAAGAGTATGGTATTGTGCTTGTTTTGGTTGAGATAATTTTCTTCATAGTAGCTAATATGTGGGGCTATGTTTTGGGTTTGTGCTGGAAACAGCGAGCAAGTGGCTGTGTGGTACTTACTGGGGTTAAACCACAACAGGTATCAAGATGGGGAATAATGATATAATAGTTCTGGATGTCTTCACCCTTGTACAACCTAATGCTTGTTGCCAGCACTAAGAAATGCATTTTCAGGATTAGTGATTTCTCCAGGAAAAAGAGGTAAGAGAAAAGGAAGCAGTAGTTAGGGCATGCAGACCCTAACAGAGGAATAACTTCAACAGAGATATTCTTTCTCCATGCTGTCATCTTATCTAACTATGACATGTTTGTCTGCTCTTCCCTAGGAGTTTTTGCTGTATGGCTAAGTCCATGTAAGCCCATTGCTGAGATTTAGCAGGTCACAGGTGAGAAAACACGGATTAACCTGAGCTTTCTTCTCAGTCTTGCTATCTCCTATAGCACCATGTGTTCTGCACCCAGTGCTCCTTTAGCACTGCTCAGTGCTTGTTGAGGGGAGCTCCTATGCAAGGAGGCAGAGGTCTCATCTCCCTCTGACTTCTGCTTGACAGATTCTTGATCAACAAACCAAATGAACTATTGAGAAGAAAAATGTGACATGCAGGACAAGTGCCCAGAATAAGAGCATTTTGTCTTCCTATGACTTCAACCTTCCTAGCTTTGGAAGTCTAATTTAAAAATAAATCAGTGCTTTACTGTTTAATTCTCTTGTGGTGGTGATGTGGGAGACTTCAAAGCTCCAACAGAAATAAGGTAATAAAAGCAGACAATGACTTTGGTTATGTATTGTGTATCATAAATATTTGTGTCTCCGCTTTCTTTTTAGCTGGCTGAGGAAATATAACTTGCTGAAGGCAGTTACCTTTGTTCGAAGCCAACTGAGACAGCACCAGCCCTCAGTAATTACAGCCATACGGTTTCCAGGAGACTCCTCCTTCACCAGACCTGTCGTCTCATGTCCCCATTTGTAACGCTGTTCATTATATTCAACCTGCTGCCGTCACTCTGGAGCTTTCAAAAGGTATTCTGTGGGCTATGGTGCTGCAGGATGTGGATAATGAAACAGTTAGACGTGACTCGTATTATAATGGGCTCACCTAACTTTCATGCGGCTTGAAAAGTAGACTTAATAAAAGCCAGAGTGAAAGGCATTTTATGTTTTTAATAAGGAGTCTCATATGGTCTAACCTGCTGTTTTCCATTGTGTGTCTCTTCTCACGGTCTCCTTTTGAGGTACCTGCCAGAAGAAGAGCACTGAACGTCTCTTCATCTTAAAGCTTTTTGGGAAAGTGCAGTGGTAATCAACACTCCTGATCAGTAATTTCCAACTGCAGTAAGAGTGACTCAAAGTTACATCTTGGCTATTAAATGGGTCATTATTTATTTGCTGGTAAAGATGGTCCTCTTCATCAAACCCCAAATATCTGCACGCTCCAGAACAAAGCATCTCTTTAATCACTCGTGAGCAAATTTCTTAGGATCTGATTATAAGCCTGTAAAAATTCCCTCTACCCTTGCAATGCCTCAAGTTGGACTGTAAAAGGGGCTAAAGGAGTTTGTGCTGCTCTGGCCTGAGGCAGGATGGAGCCATGCTCCACGTAAAGCTTTAGACATTCCTGGAAGTGTAATGAACGGAGACAAGATCAAACAACAAAACCTGAGACCTGAATGTGACAAGAGCACTGAAAAACAGCTTCCAGAACCAGAACTCTTTATTGCAGTGCTGTAACCTTCTGGTTTTTATTGACTAGACAGTCAGTGCTAAAGCTGCTCCAGGGAAGCTCCATCTGTGCTGTTGCAGACCTGGATCAGCATGGGCACCACAGCATAGGGGAGAGGCAGGATGCAGGCAAACTGAAGGTGAGGTGGGGAGGCAGCCTCTGGAGGGACTTATAAATAGAAGGTCCATGTGCATAACAGTGACAGCCCAGTTAGGAGGAAGAAAAGCGCTGTCCTCAACATGGGCAGCTGTGCTTTCAGTGGAACAGGTTCAACAAACGCAGGTAACTGATGTGACTGCACGAGATGGGGGCTGGATCTGTAAAACAAAGTTCTGTTGGTCAGTGGTGGAAAGCACTTTGAGCAGCTGGTTACCTTCCCCTTTGATTAAAGACATCTGTGCTTCGGTGCATGCCACCTCCCAGTTCTGTTGCCACTTGTTCTGGATACAGAGCCAGAGATGCACCACCAAAAACACTCCTTTTCAACTCTGACTGTTAAATGATGGTATTAATGCTTCCCCTTGGCACAGCTGGGAATAGTCATGTTACCTGTAAACTTCAGGCATGTATTCTGCACCTTCTACTTAGCATTGCCCTAAACTCTACCTAAAACCTGAAACTGATGGAGCACTCTGCTGCGTCTGGTATTAGTTGCTTCAAGTAGGCAATAGCATTACCAACCACTGCCTTTTTTTGACAGTTCTTGATGGGTTGGTTCACGTACTCATGTCAATGCTTTGTTATATAAATGTCTCTTTAGCTCTTCAAGAAATGTGCAGAGGATGGTTGGATTTCAAGCCTCTTTACCTTTGGGAAAGGTGTGCATATGGAAGAGAAGTATTTGTGATCATGCAAGAAGATCTTGCTTTTGTGTGTTTATGAATACCCAGGGAGGGAACTGGAGACATCTGGTGATGGCTTTAGACAAGAGCTAGCCCAAAATATTTGATAAAAACAAATTTAAGAGAGATTTTCATTGAATTTATTGCTTAAGAGGTTTTCCCTTCCCTGCTGGAAAGCCTTGAGTTGGCTCAGAGTTAGTCCTTAGGAGCTTGGTGGAGCTCAGCCAGGCCTTGACAACCCTTTAACCACTTCCACTTGCTTTTACCTCCCATTCTCAGCTTTGCAATTGTCATGGTTGCAGGAGGTAATGGTCTGTCTTCAATTCCTGTAGCCAGGCGGTGCTTGTGCAGTGTGATAGGGAATGCTGCCTCACTGCATTGAAAGATCCAGCTCTTCAAAGAAGTATCTAGCCTTCTTTTTAATGACAGGAAATAGTGTGAAGCGTGATTTGTTGTATTATGTACTGACTAGTGGATGCTATCATGCACAGTTTCTATAGCTAAGAACATTTGTATTGAATACAGTTTCATGCAAGGTCTCTGCAGTGGGAAATATTCAGTCATTTTAAGTTGGTGACACAAGTCTGGTTGAACTCAGTAAGACCAATGTTCAACCACTAGCTTACAAATCAGGTGAAAAACAGCACTAAAATGATCATTTATATGTTATTCTTCCACATGTTGCTGAACTTCATGCTGTGTAGGCCAGCTTGGTGAAGCTGTTAGTGGCTGCTATGTGCTTCACAGCCAGAAGTACTGATAGACCTTTCCATTGATGATGGTCAACACATTTATGGTGCTGTGTACTTCTATGTTGCAAAGGACAGAATGGTATTAGACTTAATCCTTGGGCTACTGAAAATGACTTAGTGCTTCACACCCTGTGTAGGGGAACTGCTGGACACTGAAGTGGGCATACTTCACTCTATTGATGGGTTACTTTGAGGTCTGAGTGACTTATGGAAGAACTAATGTTCCTTGGAAGTGTCAGTCGGAACTTCCCATTTTAATAACATGCCTGGTTGAATTCCAAACTGGCATAGCAGGTTGACACTGTGCATGACATGACATGTCATTATACACATGCTAACCTAGATTACCACTGCAGCTTCAATTCCCCCAAAATAGTGATGGAGAAAGTGTTATACACTTATGGGAATAGCTTACTTGCTAATGTATTTGCCATTTTTCACTGACCTTATTGTGAATGCAACCTTGCTGCAGGCTCCTGCAAATTGGAGCTCTGCTACAGTATTCCTGTTCTGTTAATACCTGCACAACCATATGCTTACTGGAAGAGCACTCTATTCCTCCTCCCTTCCTCCTGGAATACATTAGCCTAATAACCAAAAGGGCAGTCTGGAATAATACATCTTTCTTTATTGATGGTTCTGCTCTGTGATAAGAGGCACAGTGACTTCATTCAGGCAGTGTATGACATGGGCAATTTCTCTCCATTTTGGTGTTCATCTACCTGAAGGAAAACCAGCCTGAATGAAGAAGAAAAGAGTTTTCCTTTATTTGCTACGTTAAAATAAAGCTATGTTAAGGGAACATGAAGGTGTGCTTTCAGTAGGGGGAGGAGATTCCACATTCACGTGGTCAGTGTCTTGTTTTAGGACTTTCAATACTCCTGCATTACAAAGCTCCCTACTGTTACAATCTGCGTACCATTTCAGTTGTATAGTAATGCTAATAATGTCATTTTGGGTTAAAATGGTTTTCAGCTGTGAGAAAGATGGGTCTTTCAGGGAATACTAAAGCCAGAAGTCTGCCTTTTGTGTGTTTCCTAAGCCAGAGAGAGAGGAATGAGTGAAGAAAAACAACACGGATGGGATTCATTTGGAAAAGAGTAGGGGTTATTTCTGGTGTCACGCCATTACTTATGTCCCAGAGGAAAGAACTGAAAACTGGGAATGAGGTTACTTGATGGCAGGTTCTTCAAGTCTTGCTTTTGCACTTCAATAGAAGACCACCGCTGCAGAAGAGGCTGCATGCTCACCAGTTCCCCCACTACGAGCTGTTTCCTCTTCCTTTGTTATCTGAACTGTGGCTCGGCCCCTTCCTGGCGGGAGTTTTCTTTCATTGGATGCAGACAGCATCGTGCTGGTGAGTCGTGTGGATTGGAGGGGTGGGGGAAAGGGGAGAAGTGGTTGTTTCTGGAAGAATGACGTGTGATTTTGTCCCGAACTTTCAAACTTCATGTTAATTTCTGTATAGGGAATGTCTGCTTCTGTGTACCAGGACTATGAAGTGGGATGGGAGCTAGAGAAATGATCCAAGGGACTTTTGTAAAGAGAATTCGTTAGGTATTTACATGGAAAACAAGGAGCAACAATCAGCCTCTGAGCAGGTAAGGTCATGGTGCCCTGAAGCGATTGTGTCAGATCAAGGGCTGTGAAGAAACACAAAGCGAAGTTGTCTTGGGCACTGTGTCTCAGGGTCATTAAAGCCAACCTTCAGATACAGTGAAGGGTTAATTTTCTAACATAGTAGGGACAGAGAGGAACTGAAACTGTGACATTTGTCTTTGAATTTAAAAAGGACACAGAAATTGAAGAAGAACAATCCGGAGATGCTAAGGGAGGCACAGGGAGCTTGTAATGATCTTGTCGCTTGTATTCCATGGTAATGTGCAGTTCTCTTCCTGCAGAGGTTTCCATTGAAATTACCCATATCTATTCTGTTCTAATAAACCTACTTGTGACGAGTTGGAGCTGACTTGGTTTCTGAGATTCACTTTGGAAAGAAAAATAGAACTAGCTGTTCTCAAGTAAAATGAACTGGGTATTCGTTCATTTTAGCTGAATTAGAATAAAAGGAGCTGAATTAGAATAAAAATCCCAACTTTTTGGGGGGAAGAATTGAGAATGTTAGACCTAACTCTGAAGAAACAGGAGTAAATCAACTCAGCATTTCTCTGGGCTGGTGGCTAGAAGTATTGCAGTCAGACAATAGGGAGTGCTTTACCTTTCTATTGGAAAGAACTAGAACATCCAGTGGTGGGTTAGTAATGCATACCGAGTTCAGAAACATTGCAATCTACCCCAGGAGTTGGTAGTAAAAGGCCTTTTGGCTCAATAAGTAATTTATAAATAGCATTGCAATAAGATTACATTTTAGGAGCAAACATGGTGTGCATTTTGAAGAGGTAACTTTTAAATAGTTCAGTAGTTTTCGCATGATGAATTGCTTTGGACTTGAAACCTAACAGATATTTTTCCCTTCCTTTTGAGAAGTGTCAAAGGGAGACACATTATGAACAATAAAGGAAATAGCAAGACAGACTCTGTTTCTCCACTTCTCTCCAGAATCATGTAGGATTTTACTAATGCCATTGTTCTCCACCCGCCCACCCCCTCTTATTATAGATGTACATGGATTAATGTGCGAAAATGGAAAATGAATTCGGGGCTAAGCAGACTGTTTCCGTGAAAATAATAACATTGTCCATGTCCTTTGGTTTGGGAAGTGTTCCAGAAAATGCAATCCATCAGTTTTTCACCAGTCTAGACACAGGCCAGAGATAAGGGTGTGTTTTGCAAATGAGTGCAGTATTAATAGGAGCCTTTGCACTTGGATTTGGGTGGGTTTGAACAGCTGCAGCGCATGTGTATATCTATATATGTGTGCACATAGACACAGATTTCTTTCAGTTCAGGTTTTTAACCACTTTCTTCTTAAAGGTAGTAGATACTCATCAAGAACCTTTCTTTGAACAGCTTTGAGTTTGCAGACTGTTCAGCACCATCTGTATTCTTAGCCATTTAGCTAGTTCCAGTCAAGTTAAAAGCAAGAAGCACTGGCTATATAAATATATGTGGTCTTGCACAAGACTAATGGCTTTCTTGAGACTATTCATAAGCAAAATGCTAAATAAATGGAAACGTTTAAAGTAGTATCACACTCGAAAGTTCTGTTTCCATAGGGTTGTGTGCTCACACTGGAGGTTTCATTGGTAGAGGTGGACTGGTGGTGCTGGTAGAGCTGGGAAATTGTATTGCTTCTTGGCTAGAAGCATGTCAGCAGTCAGTGTGCTTCTGCCTGATTCTCTTGGGTACTCCAATGGCAAAACTAACATGGGAGCTGTAAGTGCATCATCATCTGGGATAGTTATTTGTGCTTATTTATTGACAAAAGTCCTGTATTGTTGCAAGTGCTAGCATTATTTTGTATTGTCCACACTGATATGTATAAAACTTAGGGGCCAAAGACCATTGTTAAACTTTTGTTTTTAAAACCATAAGAGAAGGTTTTCTATTTCCTTAAATGTCAGTGTATATAAACCACTATTTACAAAGCCTTTATAAATTACAGTCCTTCCTGATGAGGCATATTCACATTGCTGCTCAATTTATTTACCCAGGAGACCAATTTATTTCCCTACCTCTGCGCTAACTGTTTCCATTGACATCCAGGTCTGCTCTGACCAAGCAACTGTGACAAGTTGTTTATTGAACTGTAAACGAGCACTGTCTGGCTCTAAACAATGGCTTTATCTAATTAGGAACCTCCATGCATCATTTTAGGCCAGTATTGTTGGTATACAAACAAGATTTTAACGTTATTGGAAAATTAATCTAAGTCTGGGTATGCTGTATGGCAGTGAAGGCTATTCTGCATTGTAACTGTATAGACTGGGAGCTCACATCTGAAATGGACTGACCATAATGTTCTGACTGCGGGTTGCTGGGCACTAAGAGTACTTGAGAGAGGACAAAAGAGAGCAGTGTCTTAGAAGAACTTCTAAAGGGGATGGAATAACTGAACAAAATCTGTTGCTTATGGGTCTGGTGTTATCAAAATAAACACTTACAAATACCATTGATAGAAGAGATACAGGTGTACTTATGAAGAGGAAAATTGGGTCCTCAAGAAGCAGCTAACTTTTGGGCTTAGCAGTAGTAGCAAAATTGAATAGACCCACTTGAAAAAGCCTCTGCTGTTCTCCCCATTGCTTTGTCAGAAGATAATTGAGTGCAATCAAAGCTTTTGTCTTCAGCAGTCTGGAAGTCAGCTTCTGGAGAGCTTTATCCAGTAATCACAGGAAGAATTCAGGGGGTTTTCTCTCCGTTGCTGATGTATTTTATGGTTGGTTTTGCTTTGGCAAAAGGAATTCTTACCCGAACTTAATGAACAGGTTGGATGCCACAAAGTACATATACAAAGGGAACAAAGGAAAAAGAGGCTAAATGCGTACATTAAAGAAGACTAGCGCGCTAATGCTCTAGTAACGTACATGAAACATTTATGAGTGAGGGCAAATGTCCTTTCCAGTGAGAACTTTTACAAACAGTGCTGTTTGTAAACAGAATTCACTTAATTCATCCTTATCATGGGAAACTTTTCAGATTGCTTTTCCAGGCGTTGCTGAACAGTCTTGTATAATTGGTTTCATGCCTTAAATCCCTGTTGGTGGTTTCACTGTGATTTTCTTCTGAAAGATGAAACTCTTTAAACTTTAATGGTGAATTAATATTAATTTAATAAAATATTTTAATATTAAATCTATGAATATTTCATTTTCTACATGGCTATGCAGATTTTTTGAAAGCCATTCCAGTGTTTTCTGACAAGACCTACTCAGTTGCAGAAAGGCTGCTTAGAAACCTTTTTACTCCTGTGGCTCCTGTGCAGTAGCCAAGCTGCCTGTGTCGCTGGTTGTTTTTATTCAGCCTCTAGAGTGAATGCAGATGAGATGCAGGACCCGGAGAGGCTGAAGAAAGTTTACCGAGTCTGATGGAGTCTGTAGTTCTCCTGTGCCTGGCTAGAATACGCTTAAAAGGAGCACTGCATCATTTTGCAGGTTAATCTCTGTTCGCAGCAGGGTTTGGCTTGTATCAAGCCTGGCGTGCCTAGGTACCTGAGGGCTGTCACTGACAAGAGACTGCGAGGAGATGGACTGCCACCGATGGGGTCTAAATGAGTCAGTTGCACAGAGCTGATAAAAGCAGAGATTTACTGGAGTAGACAGGCCTGTGCTAAAACAAGCTCCTCTCTCGATTGAAACCCTGTCTGTCACTTTAATCAGCCATCTCCCCTGTCAGGCACAGTCAGTGCTGGAGCAGTGCAGGAGATGCAGCTGAGGGATTGCATGGGCTGGTGGCCAAGCCATTGAGGGGTGATCTCCCTGCTGCACACAGCAGGCAGGAGGTAGTGCAGTGACACAGCCCTGGTGTGGTCCAAGAGGTGATAGGTAGTGCTAAAGTAAGACTCTTATTCCTGCTGATCCGTGACTTCTCCTGTGTTTCCAATACAACATTATTCTTGCATCCTGACTGTGCTTTCTCAGTAGCTGGAATAGTCCCCTGGTGAGGAATATGTGCGCTGCAGAGGTTACAGACCTGTTCTGCTGTAAAAGGTGTAGTCAGGATCTTACTGGATTCTTTCTCCTCACCAAAACCAAGTTTAAAATATGCAAAAATACTTGCTCAGCATAGCAAACTGGAGTGAAAAATGGAAATGCTGCGTGTTGAATGCGGTGTGTGCCATTAGCCATGACTTGATTCCTAAAGGCAGGGCGCTGCTGCCTGGCTTGCTGTCATGAACAGTGTACCCTCTCTGCTTGGCGGAAGGCAGATGAAGTCAGTGTTACTTCATTTTAAATCAGTTTACTTCTGTTTTCACAGGAATGGGTAAGGTGACGTGCTCATTTCACCGTGATACCAAAGACCAAGGCCGTAGCAGAAGGAGAAGAAGAGAAAAAGGAAATGAAAAGGA
Source organism: Coracopsis vasa (assembly GCA_026283785.1). Lineage (NCBI taxonomy): Eukaryota > Metazoa > Chordata > Aves > Psittaciformes > Psittacidae > Coracopsis > Coracopsis vasa. The sequence continues at coordinate 24,885 of JANHGB010056974.1, forward strand.
CAAAAAGACATTGACCCAGTGTCACAAAACATAGGTGGCACTTTGTCATGGACACAACACTGATACTGCCTGGCTTCCTACATGAGCTTCACAGAGCACAGGGTCCTCGTGTCCCCAGGAGCTCATGGTGAGTACTGCAAAGCTTGCCTTCAGAGAGCACTGAGGGTATGCTGATGGGCAGCTGCTCTTCCTTCCTGAACACTGACCACTGGGATCAAACAGGCAAAGGAGCTGATAGATTAGGGAGTGGAAAAGGAAGGGGAGGAGTAAATACAAGTAAATAGTAAATAGCTTATACCACTTCTTAGTAGCATCTATGACTGCTCCCCCTTTGCAGGCTGCTACCTGTGCCTTCTCCTTGCACATGGATAAGGCTGTAAAAGCTTTGTTGACAGCTCTGTGTTGTGACCTGTTCTCCACTGCAGTTATCACAACTCGTGGGTTGTACAGCCTGGAACAGGGAAGCTCTCAGGGAATTCAGGTCTAGACAAGAACTGGAAGGAAGAAATACCCTGTAAAGTAGTCAGCCCTAGCAGCATCCCCTCTGCCTCTGTCCTTCTGCGTAAGGCACAAAGGTCCTGTTTATCTAAGGGTTGTGATAAACTTTGGTATTCAGTTCACTGTGCAGCTTGACCGGCTCTTGCTGTTCTGATACAGGCTATCACTCAGCTCCAGCTTACTAATCTGTGCTTACTGTCTTCTTGGGAGACACATCCTGCAGCCAGGGTATGGCCAGAATGACCCACATGTCATCCTTTTAACTTTGAATTATTACAGTTCCTTTTATCCATGCAGGGGCTTCAGTGGGTACCAAACACAGCTGCTGGTTTCTCACCTGAACAGGGCTAGCAAGGAGCATGTACCCATTGCCACATCAGGTCTCTGGGATTTTAAGGAGCCTGGAGAGTGACAGCAAAAGGATGAGCTTGTTGGTTCAGATTTCACTGGCAATGAAGTCTTCAGTGACTTCACCAAGTGACAGTCAGATTTGTGTTGCAGGAAGTTATCTAAGCAGGTGGAAATGATGAGAGGAAGAACAGAAATCCAGGGTAGTGTAATCCAGGTAAGAGCTGAGACTTGTGCTTCTGAAGCAACTCAGAGCAGCAGTATCTCAGGGGAATGTGCTTGCTGGGAAAGGGATGGGTGAGAAGTACAGGCTGTAAGGGACTAAGCTCAAGCTTTGTGGTAAAGGATGCACTGTGGCGATGAAGAGGGCAAGAGTGTGGGTGACTGTCCCCAGGACCTGAGCCTACAGTCTCCTATAGTAAGTTGACCATTATGACAGGATGAAATAGAAGGTCACATATAGCACATTTCACTGGAACAATGGGTATTTCTCAAGAGCTATGGATGTTACAGAATTGCCAGAGAGGACTTGAGCAAAGGGAGGGATGGTGGGAATTGATGTTTGGGTGGAAAGAAATTCAGTTTGGATAGGACATGTGAAAATGTCCTGATAATGAAAAGGCTATGGAAAGAAAATACAAATTTACACCTGTGTTATTTGACATCTGAAAAGTCTGCCTAGCAAAAGAGCAAGAGAGGTAGAAATCTGGCTTGGAAGAGGCTTGGAATGACAAGCAAAAGAAAGGAACAAGCTCCGTCTGATGCCTTCCATACCCAGAAATCAGGGCAACCAGCTGCAGCAACGAAATACAGGCCTGAGGTTTTCTCTCAGCAGAAGCAGCATGCAACAGAGCAGTACTGGATAGCAGCTCTAGGTGAAATACTGGCTTAGGGTTGGTGTCAAAATGGGCGATGTGTTTGTTTTTATCCTTACTGAGTTCAGCTCTTCTGTCTCCATTATTTCTCTTCCCATATGGAGCTGTTGCTGTAAATACATATCTGAGTTCTATACTAACATAATGCTGATATGGTAAGGAATATTCAGAGTAAGTTGAGGTTTTTGTCCAGTTTGGAAATGTCTGTTTCCTATTCTTTGTACTTTACATTTGGAAATCAGAATCAATAGGGACACATAGACATACTGACAAATTGTGACAACACACGCAAAATAGCTTTGACCCTAGAAGCCCCCAGACTGTGGCAGACCGATGTACTTGCCAGAGCCAGAAGCAGTCTATTGAATCATACAAGCACCATAAAGTTAGCACCATAAAGCATTCATTAAGCATGGTCATCTTAAAAGAATTCCTGCTTCATCCTGGCAAGATGCCCCTAAGAACAAGAGAGATCTGTCACAGTCTTGCAGGCTGCAGTAATTAAGGTTTGAAATACTTCTCAGCCTGAAACACGGAGAGTGCAGACAGAGCTCACTGTTTAAACGGCCCTTACGAACTGACGTTGCTCTTCTGTTTCAGACTGATGCGTTTGAAGGGGTCTTGGGGTTGGTTTTTGTTACTGGCTTCTGTGCAAAATGGACTGAGAACCAGGAATAAGGAAATGCTCATCGAGGCTTTTTATAGAAGCTGAGGCTGGAAAGCAGCTCTATGGAGTAGGCAGAACATTCTGTGTGTGAGTAGCACAGCAAGTGTTGAAATTAATCTGTCTGGAGGTTGTCTTCTTTTCTGCCTGTGAATGTGTGTTTATTTGGGTCCAAACTTCTGCTTTTAAGGGCTTTTTTTAAGGATTTAAGAGTTGAAAATGTATTTCCAAACCTTGTGTCTTGGCTCACACCTGAACGTGCAGGTTCTGCAGGAGAGAGATCTCCATCAGCGCTTCAGTCACATTGCTCTCACATTTCGATTAGTGAGTAAATACGAGAGGTGAAGTTCATTGCACGTGCCTCTGACTCAAATGGGCTAAACACATTGTATGTCCTTTCATGGCAGGGGGTTGGAACTGGATAACCTTAAGGTCCTTTCCAGCCCAAAGCCATTCCATGATAGGTGTGTGTGATCTCCCTGTGTGATTTTGGATGATGTGCTATCTTTTCAGCTCTCTTGCCTCCCACAGTTATTTTCTGCTCAGAAAGGTCAGTCTGGTTTTAAGGGTGCAGGTTACTCAGTGGCCCAAGATCAGGAACCTTTGTGTAGTGCCCTGTTGTTCCATGTTACCTCCAATACTTGTGTCAGGAAAGTCTGCCCTCTGGCACAGTCGTTCCACTGTCATAAGAGTTTAGTTCTCTGTGATCTCGGTGGTATTTAACAATAAGGTCTGAAGTGCATGTTTAGCAGAAGCTGTGGGAACATGGATGTCAAGTCCATTAATCACGGATAAGAAAAGCCCCATAAAACTCTCCAGGCTGGAGTGTCAGCCGAGGATTAGCCGTGCCCTCACTGCAAAACCTATTCAAACAACCCACCGGTCAGGGCAGCTTGGCCTTCTGCCCCGAGATTCCTTTAGGAGGAGCTGGCAGTTACAGCTATAATCCTTACAGTACTCAAGGCTGTGTATAGATATGGGACTGGGGTGTTTACTTCACTCATGTCAGGCTGACACAACTGCATAAAATCGATAGAAACCGGCATGTTCTGGGAAGCAGATGGATGCCTGAATTGGAAGTGTTTTAGCGGCATTTTGAGAGCAGCTTCGGGAGCATGTTTAACTCAGCAATTCATTGTCAGTCTGACTTGGTTTGGAAGGTAAATACTAGCGGGGTGCTTTTATTAAAAGGTAAATAATATTTAGGAGAAAAATGCTGATAATTTGGTGTTATGTGCTGTAAAGAGTAATTTCTTTGAGGTGATGCTGCACGTTGGAGAGGCACACAAGCAAATGGAGCGCATGGTACGGAAGCTCTGACTGGTTTTGCTGCTTTGGTTTGGCTGATAAAAACAAGCAGTGCCTCTTTTGGTGGTGCCTGGTGAACCGGCTCTGTCTTTAGAGTGACTTTGTGGTGGGTCGGTTGGGGTGACTTGGTTTTTATCTGGTTAAAAAGGGCACAGAGATGCCTCACAATCCTGTGTTGCTGCAGCTCTCAATCCGCGGGGCTGTTCTGCATGGGTAACAACATCGCTCCAGAAGCCTATTACTATGCAAAGTAACTTCAAATTATTTCACAAATAAATTGCTCAGACTCTTGCTGGATTTCCTGGCTTTCTGGAGTTATCTTGAATTCCCAGAGCCATTTGGCCACATTCATTTCCATTTGCGGAGTTATCTGTCATATGGAAATCAGCGTTAATTATTTCTCTAGCCACTATTGTCACCACTGGCCGAAACTGAGGTTTTAAATCTCTGTGTCTTACTAGCAATCCTGATACAGAGCTCAGCGTGGTGCTGTGAGCTGTGTGTCTGGTGCCTTCACGGCCCATCTTATTCCAGGCTGTCTGGAAGGTCAGTGGGAAGGCAGAGTTGGGTGGGATTTCCCTACTCTGGCATTAGATGCAGTAACGTGCTTTTGCTGACTGGCATCTGCCAGGGCTTCCAGGGGCTTCTCAAGGTGCTTGCCTCAAACCATATGGCATTAGGTACTTCACATCCAAGCCTGGCAGATTCTGTCCTCTCTGCAGCAATGATAGCTGGAGCCAGCTCCAATGAGCTCTATGGGTATTTAATCCTCCTGGCTCAGGAACCAGCTTTAGACTGGGGTGTCAGGTAAAGGGATGTGGGAAATGTTTCCAAGTAGGAGCTCTCTGCACCAGCGTTTGAATACATGCTGAGGAAGGCTTCTGTTCACGTTTGTCCTCTTGGTATAAAGTACTTTAACGCGTGCTCTTGCTTTTGTAGTTTGCCAGGTTAAGATTTGTATTTAAAAAGTAATTATTCATTTAATAAAAGGTTGAGGCAGAGTATGAAAATGGTCAAACGAGAATGGAAATCAATTGTCAAATTAGGGTTTGCTTTAGGGTCTGCAAAATTCAGTGCACCTAGAATGTGGCTTTAAAAAGGTATAGCAGGCTCAATGGGATCTCAATGTACCTGTGTTTCTGAAGCTCTCGAGAGAAGAAAGAGTTGGTCTTTTCTGTCAGATGATGAATAATAGGCCAAGCAGAGAGAATTCTGGAATTTGATCTTTTTTCCGAGAGCCACATATAGCAAAATGATGACAATGGAACTTGTTTATTAAACTAATGTAGTGATTTTATCGCTTCAGTTGTGGTATCTTAGTACCTGATATTAGCCTGGTATGGTTGCCATGGTAACTGAATACACTGTTCCTTTCGTTTGACCTGAAGTTCAAGCCCTGCTGTTGCAGCAGAAATGCCAAGAACACCTCCACTTTTATTAAAAACAAGCCCATCAAATGCATGCAAAGAGAAAAACAGGCGGAAAGAAAGGGACAGGGTGACATTACACTGGGAAACCAACTGCGAGAAGAGCCTACTTTCAACTAGAACACCAAGAAATAAACAACTGGTAGCATGTGTATGTTCATATTGTGTTCTGTCTTTAAATTCAGGTGTGTTTGGATTGATTTGCTCCATCACTGTTGTATTCAGGGACTTTTGTATTGTTCCTATCTAACTTGATCACTCCACATGGCTCTGGGGTCAGTGACTTTTTGAGGATCTGGTTCATATACAAATGGAGTCCATTTGGGCTTGGATAGAGCCCTGAAAATGGGGGAATTCTTGGATATTGCTGGGGGAGATACACTTTCTTGTGGTCACTTAGTGGGGTGGGCTGGAAGTAGCTCCTGGGGTGATGGGGTGGGATGGGGACAAGTGTGGGGCAGGAGATCAGCAGAGGCAATCCTAAAGAGAGTCCAGGAGATCATCTGAGGTCTGGTGGGTAACAGGAAGGAGACTTTTCCCAGGTATTCCCAGAGCAGCAGTGGGAGTTGGCTTTGTGCTTGTTTTAAAGCCAGCCTAGGCAAGAGCTCCTGCTCTCCTCCAGCCAGAGAGAAGGGCAGTAGCGGATCCCTGCCATGTTCAGGAGGTGACACTTAGTATGGTGACTGATTTCGTCTCAAATCTCAGTGTTTAGAGGTGGCTTTGTTCTGGCTCTGGCAAGGTTAATGGGAGAGCTCCTTTCTCAAGGCCAGGTTACCAGCAGCCCAGCTGCCTGTCATTTCTTAATGACAGGCATTCAAAGCCAGGTTGGACATTCAAGGCCAGGTTGGACAGAGCTTTGGGTGACGTGGTTTGGTGTGAGGTGTCCCTGCCCATGGCAGGGGGATTGGAACTGGATGATCTTAAGGTCCTTTCCAGCCCTAACTGTTCTATGATTCTATGCTTC
>JANHGB010056975.1:0-28963 GCA_026283785.1 Coracopsis vasa
TCACGAGAGCAGAGTAGAGGGGCAGGATCACCTCCTTCAACCTGCTGGTCACGCTCCTTTTGACGCAGCCCAGGATAAGGTTGGCTTTCTGGGCTGCGAGCACACACTGAAGCCAGCTCATGTTAAGTTTCTCATTGACCAACACCCCCAAGTCCTTCTCCACAGGGCTGCTCTGAATCTCTTCTCCTCCCAACCTGTAGCTGTGCCTGAAATTGCTCTGATCCAGGTGTAGGACCTTGCACTTGGCGTGGTTTTATAAGGCATCTTTCAAACAAACTAGATTTTTTTTTTCTTTGCTAAAAGTGAGGAAGGTCTTGAGTTTTCTACCTGTTCCATAACACATTCCACTGCTATGTATTTGGCTAAAACTGTAGAAAATTTCTTTTCATTAATACATGGTAGCGTCTGACCATAATCTGACTGACAGTTAGGCAAGACTAACATAATCATAACGTGAAGGACTGTTGGAAGATTTTGACAGAGACTGAATAGGTAAGCCAAAAATAATTTTATTACATTTAAATAAAATGTAATATTGGTAAAGAATGACTGAAATCAGGGAAAGTCATTTCAGTCTGTGCCTGATTTTTAGCCTTATCATAAACAGTGTGTAACAGTGTGCAGGGTAGACAACACAACATCGCTTATGAAGTGATACTATGGCAAGTTCAAGCTGTGTTGCACAGGATGACTAGGTCAATTTCTGTAGCCATGTGGCAGTAATTATACTTCCCAGCTTCTGGAAGGTCTTAAGGAGAAGGGCAGCAGGTTTGTCAGGAAAAGTAACTCTGTACTGTAGTGATATTTCTTATTTTTTAATACTTCCTCTCTGGCTCTGGTCCTAATTCACTCGAATCATTGAGTAACGTCACTGTAATGCAGTATTATAATTAAAGTACCTGATAAGAGTGTACCTACAATTTTGTGTCAGCTCTGATAAGGCAGAAGGAACCCACACAGGGAGAAAATAGAAAACAAACAAGCAAAAAGTATCACCAGTAATCGTACATAAATGCCCATGGAGAAAGAAAGCTCTATGCTTTTCTTAAACTTGGGGCATGTCTACATAGATAACTATTTACGCAACAGCTCAGGGCTTGTTCATGTCCATTCCAACCATCATTCCCCTGGAAACCTCCACATGCATTTCCTGAAGCACGTGGAGCATGCAAGTTCTGCTCAGTTTCTGAGTAGTTTTGCGAAACGAGCACAAGAGCAATGACTGGTTTTACTCAAAGCCAGACTGCACTGTGATCACTGCACACCTGTGGTCTCTGGGGTTCACGTATAGGCAGTTTTCCACCATCCATCCCACAGTGCTTTAGTTCTTGTGCCTTTCAGCCCTTCTACTCACTGCTTCCCCTCTGAGCCCTAATTAGCATTTAGCTCTGCTTCCTCATGGGCTGCTCTGCAAATTGTTACGTAATTTTTAACTCACAGGCTGCTCATTTGTACTGAGATAACACCGATGAATCCAAGGAAACACGCTGAGGCAATAAAGGAAGCAAAAAGACACCCGTCCAGGTTTAGACAATATCCATCCTTGTAATATGCAGCAGCTTTCTGGGCATTTATTAGGTTAAACTAGCATGAACTGAAACATATAAACCAGTGCTCCTGAAACCAAAAAGCATGAAGTACAATTGTGAAAATAATCCCAGTCTGTGCCTTCAGTCCTGGTCTTGAAATTGGATAAGGCTTTCTCCATCTGCTCCAGGATGGTGACTCTCCTGAATTTACACAGGCCGTCAAGAAGAGGCTCAGTGAGGGGGCAGAATCTACAGTGCTGTAGGCTTTAGCATGGCAAACCTGATATAAAACAATCTGCTACTTCAAAAGGATTAATAGAAGCAGGCCAGGCTTCACATGGTCACAGGAAAAAATGGATGGTAATGTGTTGAGCAAGTATCAGGGGAAAGTGCTGGTGCCTCAATAAGTTCTTTAATAGGTTTATCCTCCTCCCCTAAAGCATTGTACAGATAAGGAAACATGGCAAAGGAAAAATTTAGACAATGCTGAAACCACTTCATTTGGGGGAGTGTGTGAATGTGTGTGTGTGTGTGGGTACTACACATTGCCACATACCAGTTAAAGTAATTATTACCTTACCATACCTTTCTCGTTATTTCTGACTCTCTTTGGATTGCTAATGGTGAAAGTATTATCCAATAAAATCCAACTTCCTTTACTTGCAAGCCCCTCCTGTTTCCGGGAAGAACTGAAGCCTGGCATTAATATGCCTTTGATGGAAGAAAAAAAGTATGGAACACAAAATTCTGAGATGAATTTGGCACAAGGGATAACTGCCATCAGAAAGAAAATGAGAAAGCAAATCTTTTGGGTTTTTTTCCCCACAAACCACAGTGGACATTTTCTTTGCTTCTGGGTTCTCTTTATATTGTAAATTTACCTTTACTACTTCTACAGAACACAGTCTCTGTAGCCAAGAGAAATTCCACTGAGCTTTAACTGCTGTGGCTTTGTTGTTTAATATTTATTTTCTTATGCCTGTTTTGATATTTATTTTTTATAACTACACTAAGACTTTTCTTCACCATGTGGGGAGTAGTGAGATTGTTACTTCCTAAATACATTCCAGGAAGTTCATGTTTTTCTGAGGTCTAATTGTTCTCTTCAATGCATCTAAATCTTTTTTCTCAGTAAATGTATTTGATTGTGCAGAACTGATCTGGGGAGTTTAAAAATTCTCAAGGCATTAATAATGTGCAATGGGATGCTCAAACAATGAAATTTCAGTAAAAAAAAAATACAGCCAATCAGTAATGTTGCTAAGTATCACTAGCTCTGGGCTCAGTAACAGAAATGGAGATAAGAGTTTCTGATTCAGTTTCTTCTAGATGAATCATCATGCCAAGTCTTGCATTTTTAATATTGACTATTAAATTCCACTATGATTATAAAATGTTTTTTGACTGCTAAGAAACTGTTATTTATGGGTAGTGAGAGAACTGAGTGACATGAGGAATAAAATAGCCTAAATCTAATTTTACAATAGGAATAAATGATCTGAACCATGAAATTATGCAAGTGTAGAAACCAGATACCCTGTTTTCAGGGAAGACTGGGGGAATGCAGTGGAATATTTCAATTGCAGCAATTGAAGGCTGAATATGCACCAGCCATGCCTCTCACAATGAATGGCTCATTAAAAGGCTTGGAGAAAATTGTTTGTAATGCATTGCCATAAAAATGATTACTTAAAAGTAATGACCAATTACATGTTAATGCAACAACAAAGGACAGAGAAGTACTTAAAGAGGCAAACACAGAACTTTTCAGTTAGAAGGAAAAAACAACCTGGATTTCTTTGTAAGGCTATCAAAGCTGGATTTTAAAGTTAGCTGGGTATCTAAATATTGTATGAATGGCGTATTGCAGATTAATTAGGCAACTAAATTATTGCAGGCTTTCTTTCACAGGGAAACAGGTAAGACCAAACATAATAATATTGAGATTAGAAACAGAAAGTATTTACTACGTGCAGGGAGGCAGATGAAGTGAGATGGTCCTTTGACCTGTCCTTATTGCTCAGTGCTGTAATTTCGGGATGTTGGAGACTTAGCTCACTTTTTCGGTGCTGTCACATTGTTTCATTTTTAAGTGGCAAATTTAGTAATTATTAAGATACTTAGTACTATAATTGATGATTTATTTAATTACAAACCTAAAATAAGCAGGGAACATTTTTAATGGAAATGTGTGATTGCTTGTTAAGTGCAATACAACTGCTTGTGTTTATTAGTGAAGTTAGTGAATTTTTTCACTAACTCACAATAAAATGGTTATAGTCATAATAAACTTTCACCTGCAACTCAAACTCTTTGAAAAGGTTTTATTAGAAAGAAAATCCTAACATTTATGATTTTTTTTCTTGTAACACAGAGAAATAGTGATAGCTTGTTAATACAGTTAGAGAAATTATTCATACATTACTTTTGCCAAATACTTGTAGTTGAAACTGTTGTTAGGACAAAAGCTTGTAATATCAAAAGATAATATAGGATAAAGGAGTAACTTGTATCTTTAAAAGCATTTTGCTGGCAGTGTGAACATTAACATGATAGTGTAAGCATTAATTTACAAGTGTTAATCTAAAAACAATCCCTATGTTGTCTCCAAAAGACAAATCTTGGTTTGGATAATTTCACAAATAGGCAAAAGGTAACATACCCTTGCTTTTCAATATCTGGTGCCAAGAGAGAAACTGTAAAAAGGTTTGTCTGTTGTCATAGAAGGGCAGCAGGTACAGTGTGCTTTTAATGCAAACCTGGGAGTGGCTGTCCACAATTTAAACTTCAGAATTTGCTAATCTAAGAGAATAAAACTAACATTATGTTTCCAGCTGTCAGGTCTTTTAGTGGTTAAAAAAAAAAGACCTCAGAACGAACAAACGATCCAACCTCTATCTAACAAGGGAGTGGATGAAATGTATAACTCCATTTGAAAAGATCTATAGGTAAACTGACTGATTTTCATCCCAAATTCAAAGCATTCCAGACTTCAGAGATGCATTTTTAATGATGCACAACATTCTGCAAATGCCACAGTAAAACAAGCAACAAAAACTGGTTTTTCATCAGTGACAGTGAAATATGTGAAAAAGAGAAAAATGAGTACTGGATAATAGAGAAATTATTTAAGTCAGATAACATTTACTTTAGAGTCATATTTATGTCAGAGTATCCCTACAGCAGTTACTGGGTACATCCCACTGCATACTGATTTTGTGAGTGGCAGGAAATGAGGCACTGTGTTCTGCACCAAATTGCTGCAATAATAAGGCTATAAACCCAGTAGCAACAATATCCCTATTCAGTCTGTTTTCACAGAGGGTATGAAGTGTGACAAATCATTTTCTTGATACTAAAGCAAAGATTTAAGGTTTCTTTCACCAGACCTGCACCAATGCAGAACCAGAGCTGGTCCTTTGTTCATGAAGCTTTTATCTCTGGAGTTGTCTGAGATCGATTTTATGTTGAAGTGACTTAAAGCAACAAAAGACAGAGCTGAGGGAATATTTTAGGCCCTCATGAGGATTGATCATTGGTATTGCACCTGGCTGCTTCAAGCGAGACCTGAGTTTCAGTGTTGTACTGTTGTAACCAGAAATGAATTGCTGAATTCAATTTGGATTGGAACTCCTATACTGAGACATAACAGGTTTTATTCTAGATACACTGCATGCTTACCTGTTTATTCTGAACCTATTCACTAGCAGTAAGGCTTCACTGGTATGCAACTGATCACTGATCTCAGTTAGAGCTCCGTGCTGGAATATGTACTTTTCTCTAAAAAGCACCTTTCTCTTTTTCTCTTACTGTCCTAAAAGGATGCCCCTACAACAGGACCTAAATTAGACAAAGCCAAGCACTAACTCAATTATGTGCATAGTCTGGTCAAGTGACGCTGTTGAACGGGATAACTGAAACTACACAGGGTATTGGATCTAGCTTATATGTCACCATAGTATGTCTAGAGCTTCCTCTGAAGTAAAGAGTCCACCTGAGTTTAGAGCCATCTCTGAAGGTCTGTAGGCAAGTAACAGATTAGTAACTCATAGCAATCTAGCCCAGTTGTCACCTGAATATACACAGCAGTCCAAATACTATCTACTTATCTATGGATAGATATCTAAGAATAGCTAATATCTATCTAATTAGACCTAAATTTCATCCTTCCCTCCTAGGATGGCAGAACTACAGCTTAAGGCAGTTGAGATCTCTTTCCTTTTGACCTAGAAGCCAAGGTCAAACAATCCTCGTTGCTGGGAGAAGCCTGCCTACTTCTCTGTATGACACAACATGGCACATTACTTATGAAGAAAGGAAAGAAAGCCACAAAGTTTAGAATTTAAAACCCAGAATAACTTCCTTTCCTTGAATTATGTCAGCTCTGTGAACTAAAGCCAATCAGGTACCAACCTGCATTGTGCTCACAGTGCTCAGAACTGCAGTCAGAAATGTTTGAGTAGATCCCTTCTGAGAGTGATACAAGAATAACCAGTCACAACATTTTAAATAAGATAAGATACAAAGGTAGCACAAAACTGCCCCAGTGAGAGACCAGATCTTCAGACTTGTCCTGAGTACATCAGTCATAACAAGCTGCTGCTTATTACCATTTTTTTTTGAGGAAAAGCTTTCTCACTAAGTATACTCTGTGCTCCTGTGAGCCCCTGAATGAGAAGGCAAATGGCAGACATATATCACAAAATGTTCAGACAAGAATTGCTGAAGGTGAGGAAGCAGCAGTAATTTATTATCACAAGCTATTTCCTTTATAATGATCAGAAAACAAGAATTTTGGGCTGGGCTCTGAAAACCAGTAAAGGAAAAAAGATGAACCCACCCAAGATTTTTTTTGTTCGAGATCTATTGTCTTTCTCAGCTTCATAGCAAAGGTCTTTGGCATGTAAAAATTAGAGGTGGTTGGCCATACTTTTGATGCTTTTGCACTGATAGATTCTACATGACTTTGAAGTATGCATTTATTAATTACATACATGCAAATAAATTCACATACATATATTTGAGTGCTTTTTTGCAGGTATATTAGTTTCTTTTTGTTTGAATGGCTGCTTGGTTCAAACAGTTGTAGATGGAGACGGTCTAACCAGGGTGAACATGAAATGACCATGCACATCATGGAATCTTTCTCAGACTAATGACCAAGTATTTATGATTTTATTTTTTTTTAAGAGCCTGCTAGTAAATACTCTATAATGAAGTTTGAAAGTTAAAGCAACACTGACCTTACTATAATGCTCTATTATTACAACTTTGCTCCACAGTCAGGAATGATATACTTCAGGGCAAATCAGGAAGTGCACAAATTAGGTTCTACTCTATCAGAATCAATTCATCATGCATATGTCACAGCCTGATGATACAGCTATGATTAAGAACCATAACATTAATTAATAATTTACATTTGTCAGTGTAACAATAATTGTTTAGTCATCCCAGATTTTTATTTTGGTTTGCTGGTTTAATCACATCCATTTGTCAACCAGGGCCAGGCCATACATTGTGTGTTCTGTATCAGGGGATATCTTGAGATAGAGGAATAAAATATTTTATAAGATGTCCACTTGTTGTACTCTCCATTTGTACCTTATTTTAAAGATCTGCAAGCTAAACAAGTGAGCTCTACCACCTACTGTACTTACACAAAACCAGTATAGCCTGTTATTTATAAATTATGACATACTTCAATATTAGACTTCAAACGACTCATAGTGATTGAAGAACTAGTGTGGAAAGCATTATAAGAATAAATTATTTTGCAATTATGTTACTTAATAGCTACAGGGAAATATCTATGTTCAGTGTTAATCTTTTGAAGTTCATTTAGAAAGAATTAACAGAGAAAACACAGTATCCAAAGAAAATGAAGATGAGTATAGGCATAAGTGCACAATGGAACAAGTTAATTTTTGAAGCAAATCTAGTGAAGTTAAAAGACTATGAACTAGGAATTTAGTTAATTGAATAGAGTGGTCAAGCAGTGTTGCATGGTTATGATGTGCTCTTCTAATAATTGCTTTTGAGGATAAACACGACTGTAAAACTAGATGTATGCATTAAGAGAAACAAAGGGAGTAAGCTGGAAAAGACTGGAAATGATAGAGTCAGTGGATTAAGAGCTGTGTTCAGAAGGATAACTGGCTTTTCCCTGGGCTCCCCACACCTTCTGCAACAGGTACTTCGTACATAACATACCAATGGGGGAAACTGCATACAATAACTGCGTTTTCACAGATTTCGTAATCAGTACAGTAATTCTCCTGCTGAACTGGATGTTTAAAGAAATATTTTGAAAGGAGGGGAGTTCAAGCTATTTCAGATGAGGCTGAGAGATGAGAGCAATATAAAACTTGGTTAAACCAGACAACTAAAAATAACCACTCTGTAGTGTTAGTACAGTGCTAATAAAATCAATACATTTGCAAAACACAGCTTTGAACTTCTGAAGCTACAAAAAAGGCTCCATGAGTTTTTTTCCACTCTAACAGCTTCTAACAAAAGCCTTTTACAGAAACTAAATGAAAAAGACTCAACTGATGAAACTTTCAAGATTAAACTTTGCCTTCTCACAAAAGTATGATTAAACAATCTGCACCTGAAACTCAGAACACATCCATGGAAAAAAGGCTAGTGACAGACTCAAAAGGGCTTGGTATGTTTCCTTGGAATCTGTGTGTTGACAGAGCACTTCTTTTTATGCCTATATCAAGTCCTTTATTTATAAGAAATAGATAAATTTCCCAATAATTTTCTATTTTTTCCCTTAAGTTAGAATTTTACTTTGATTCCAATCTCTTTCTTTGGCTCTTCCTCTGTTAATTTAAAATTCCTTCCCAGCTGTGGTGTTTAATAATTAAGTTTTTTCTTTCAGATATTTTATAGATTGCAAAAGAAAAGAGAAAGGAATCGCTTTTCAGAGTGACTACCAGGAGAGACTATGCTGTCTGTTGTCACATTTGCAATACACAAAAAAGACATGCCAATTAATTTTTGTCTGGACATACAGTCTGTTCCTAGGCCCAAGAAATGGAAATTACCTTTGGTGCAGGCTGTGAAAGATATTGGTGTTTCCCTTACAAATCCACTTCTCGGGTATAATGTATAACTTCTCAGTTGTGCATTTGCTGAAACACAGCATCCTTGTTCTCTTCTAGGAATGTATTTTTTAAACAGACTTTCCTTGGATGTCATTGGATTAGAAAGTCAGTACCCCCAGTTAGGGGCAAGTGATTATCTATCATCCTTCTTTGTTTCCATTTTTGTGTAGTAATCAAGCCATGTTTTTAAGGGCTTGCTGTGGTCTAACCTCAGCTGGCAACTAAGAGCTAAGCCCCACAGAGCTGCTCACTCACTTTCCCTTGGTGGGATGGGGGAAGAGTAAAAGTGAGAAAACTCATGGATTCAGATAAGGGCAGTTTAATAGGTAAAGCAAAAGCTGTGCACGCAGACAAAGCAAGGAATTCATTTGCTGCTTCCCATCAGCAGGCAAGTGTTCAGCCATCTCCAGGAAAGCAGACTCTATCATGCATAACAGTGACTGGGGAAGACAGACACCATCACTTCAAATGTCTTCCCCCTTCCCTCTTCTCCCCTCAGCTTTATATACTAGGATATCCCATATATAACATCATATGGTGTGGGATATCCCTTGGATCAGTTGGGGTCAGCTGTCCTGATTGTGTCCCCTCTCAGGTCCCTGTGAATCCCCAGCCTACTTGACGACAGGGTGAGGTGAGGAGAGGAGCAGAAAGGCCTTGGCTCAGTGTAAGCACTGCTCAGCAATAACAAAAACATTCCTGAATTATCAACACTGTTTCCAGCACAAATCCAAAACACAGCCCCATACCAGCTATCCAGCCAAAACCAGCACAGAGCTGCTAAAACAGAAAATGGACTTTTATTTCAGCTGGTATCGGATTTTCATCCATGTGATGAAATATCACTCTTTCGTTTAGTCTATGTGCCCCTCTTTTTATTCATTGGCCTGAAGATTTTGGCAGTAAGCAGGATGCAAAATTGTATATTTAATAAGGGAAAGTTGCCAAAGATGCAGGTGTTGATAACCATTCGGAAATAGTAAGATTGTGTGGCTAATATTAAAAAAGTAACATGCTGGCTCCATAAAAGCCATTAAAATATAAGTGTTGACTTCAAAGAACTTTGAATAGTTTTGCAAACAAAACAGCATGGGCTGCATTAACACTCCATTAAGCAGTTTTCTTCCCCTGCCTTTCATTGACTTTAATTAGAGCACTAGATTTCAGAGGTGACAGCATCAAGAACATTAAACTGACCAGGGTCTTACCAACTTTTTTCTTTCAAATCAAACTATACAATAGGTTGCCATCTAGGTAAACTATACCTATTTTCAATTTTTGCCTAAACTTCTGTGGACTCTCTAATGCAGTCCCTGGGTATATACTTGACTGTGATTGTACAATTCCTTTCTCAGTGTTAATGAAAGAAACCAATCAGACTGCATGTCTTTCTACCTGTTACGGTGACATGACTGTACCCCCCCTGCTGCAAAAGGTGTTTACACAGGGGCACTGAACAAGGTGATTTAAAAAAAAAACCAAAACAAGACCAAAACCCATCCAGAGATGGCTCCAACCCACTGGCAGTGTTGAGGATGGCCCTGCTCTCTGTTCAGTCATTGATGGAATAAAGGAGAGACCAGGACAGGCAGTGCATGCAGAGGAGCACACAGTCTCTGACAGTCATGTGGCACTGTGTATTGGCTTCCTTATACTTAACTACATCTTTGGTCCTATAGCTGGGCAGAAAATAGTGGGATTAATAGTGGCATAGTGGGGCTAATAGGAATGGGACAATGTAAGGAACATAAGAAAGAAAGACTGAGGACTTTAGCCTGATCTAGTAAGTCTATCTGGAAGACAGACTGTGACTGGGGAAGACAGACACCATCACTTCAAATGTCACTTCAAATGTATTCAGTGTCTCTGCAGATTTGTTCTTAAAGGTGAAACTATCTTCAGTATAGTAACTGGGTTTTAGAAGCTTTATGTATGATGGTTATATAGATTAACCTATGCCCAAAACAAATGTACCATTTTCCCATACTAGAGGCATATTATGAAACTGCTTTTATTCAGTATGATGCAACGCTTACCTGTAAGACCAGCAGCTTCTGCTGATAAGAAGGCACTCCAGGACAGGAGGAAAAACAGACCTGTTTCCAACATAGGAAACTCACATAGCTTTGTAAATTTTGTCAGGTGCGAAAAGATTACTAAGGAAAAATAAAATCCCAACTGTTTTGTAAGTGAAAATTGCCCCCAACCTGAAAAAGGATGAAAGAAAGCAAGCTACCCCCCTACACCACCTATACAAGTTGAGTTCAGGAAAAACTGCACACCTTCTAAATTATCTTAAAGAGGAAAATCCAGCAGAGGTTTTAAACAGGTGAATTCTACAAGTCAGCTAATTCAAGTACTTTTGTGAGTTTTGAATTAATGCCTCACTGGTTGCATTTGATATTCTTTGCCCAGAAAAAGGGGAAAGTAAGTAATTATTTTCCAGTTTTGTAAACAAACTAGCATTTATTTACCTTTGCAGCAATGCAAGAAACATGAAAATCACTGCTTTTTTACAGTTGTATTTTACAGTAAAAATGCAGGACAACAGATATGCCTTTTATTTCTAACTTAGATAAACTGACTGACTGGATTTGTAGTCTAGTGTTTTAACCTCAAAATACTTCAAAGCACTTCCCTAAAAATTTAATTATTTATAAATAGTAAAATAAAGACCAGAGTCTTTCCTAATGTTGAAAAAAAATTTCTTTGTGGCTTCTGACAAATGAACTTTCCTGGCAATTTATGATTTGACAGTTTGTTTGAGAAGTCTTGAATCACCAGAGGAAAGGTTGAGGCTCACACTAAGGATGTTCCGTCTTAGATATCACACATTTTTTCCAACATCTATAGATTTTATCTCTGAAAACAAACCATAAAGGATATTAAAGCTGTGACAATAGCATAAGAAGACCCCATGGCAAATGATCCAGCAAAGATTCCCAGGAAATTTCCCACTGACTGGAAGAAAGCAGCAGCATCAAATGTGTTAGGATTCTCCTTAGGACTGTAAATGGATATGGAGCTGAAAAGAAAATGAAGGGATGGGGGAGAGGAAGAGAAAAGGGAATAATGAAGTCAATCACATTGTTATGATTTTGGAATGAATAATTGAAAATAGACATCTTAGGGACTCAAAATGCAAAACAAAGCTTCTCTCTCTCAAGGCTTCTTGTCTCTCTTAATGCATAATGGCAGAATTGGAGAGCAAAGCAGATGGAGACCATGGGAGTGGATGGACCAGTTTATTTTCAAGGTATCACAGTGGAAATCAATAGTCTACTGCCAGTCAGTAAACATTTTTATACTAGAAGTGCCATAAAGAATATTGTTTCTAGGCCAACTAAACATTAAAAGGTGGTAGGTGTATAAGAAAATTGCAGGGAACATAAATAACTTTGAATTATTTATTGGTCGTATGTCTTCAGAGCAGTTATATATTCACAAATATTCTTGATAAAAAGTGCAGTTTTATGGCTGAGGCTCAAATGGGTGACACAAATCACAGGAGGTACCAAATCTGCACAGCAATCTTGTCATAAACCATCTAATAGTTCCCTTCTTGGTATAAATAGAGCTTCATAAATAGAGCTGAAACCCTACCAAGAGCTTAACAGTAGGAAACCTTGTGGATAGAATGAATGTTGTCCCACAGAAAGAAACTGCTGCAGTTGGCAAAGGTCACCTTCTGTATCCCATCCCTGGGTACAGCCATTGAGAGTACTTCTGAATGGGAAATGATGCTACCAAAGGGAAGGCTGTGCCCTAAAGCATTTTTCAGTTTCAGAGCTCTTACTTGCCTCTAGTCAGTTATTGCCCAGAATACTAGTAACACAAAGTATGTATGCCTTTTTTCTTGTCAAAACATTAAATTTAACAGACACAAAATAGTTCTAAGCCTCCCAAACTAATTGAGCAACATTTTAGATCTCTGTGGTTCTGTTGCTTTCAGTACTGTAGGTCTTTTATGTTCGTTGTCAAAGAAAATGTAGTGAGCTTGGCATTGGATTCGAGAAAGCAGCTTGGATTGCTGGAAAATGATTGGTATTTTAAGCATTAAAAATTTAGAATTTTAAAAATGGTTTGAATATTTTAAGCTCTTGCATATTAAGACTCTGATCCCTGCAGTCTGATGTCTTCCATCTGGAGATGAGGTCTGGAGATGAAGCTCTGTATGGAGGATTTTCTAAAAAGTTGCATTCATTTAGGAATTCATTTAGAAATGATGAAGACATGTGAAAACAGATCTTATGCTTTCAGTCTGTAAAAAAGGCACAAGGATTCTAAAGGCATATGGTGGAGCACCACTAAAAATGACTGGTGAATATTTATCCTCTACAACAGTGTCCTGGGGGAAGAAGGGGGGAGTGAGAGAGCGGCTGCATGGTTCTGAGCTACTGGCTGGGCTTAAACCACTACAAACAGAAGTTACTTAGCACCAAAATCTGGTATCTCCAGTTACACTGATTAGCACCACTACAAAAAATAGTGAGATGATTTGTAGCAGAAAGTGCTATTAATATAAGCACACAAAATATGTTTCCCAGAGGAAATGCTAATTAACAACATGTTCTATCTAAATTCTCAGTCCTCTTTCAATGGTGACTGTCTTAGATCAAGGGTCAGTTATAATTCTTTGCTTTTCTTGCCTTCAGATGATTCTTGAAACGTTTATCATCTCTGTCTTACTCAAAATGTATTGCTTTAGACCCCATATAAAATAAAGAATTGTATCAAGTCATAGATACATTCTGTAAACCGATGGAATAGTTCTAGCAAAGGAAATGCTATCAGCTGTGACATTGTATCTTTGTAGTCTAATTTACTAAGCGTGTTTTGTATACTTAGGGAGGGCTTTGGTTTACTCAGTTATTTAAAATTGAAACTATTTGGTAGTGTAGCTGTAACTGTAAGACCTAAAACTTTTAGGCATGTCCTGACAGCAAAGCAGCCACTTGGTTCTCTGATTTACCCCAAATAAGTATACGGTTGCTGTTCTGTATCGCTTAGTGAGTTATAAATCCAGAAATCTGTTGTGCCACAGGTGCTGCTGCAAGTATTGAGTGGTGAATTCAGAGAAGTCAACCTGACTACATCGTAAAATCAAGGAAAATTATTCTGTTATATTGATGGGCTCTGCCTATGGAGGGGTTGCTCAGTAATAAAAAACAAACAAACAAACAAACAAAAAACCAAAGCAACTTGATATGGAGTAAAAGTTTACTAGTCAAATGTAAGCCATAATCATTGACTGACTTTATATTATATATTTAATATAAAGTTAAGATACTTCATATTAAGTAAGTTAACCTTAAGGCAAGGAAAGTTGACTTTGTTAAGACCAGTTAGAGTTCCAGTTTGCTCTCCAGCTTTCAGGTATGGAGAAAATAAGAAGAAAGCATCCTATTCTTAATATAGCTATTTCAGGAACAAATATGGAGTGACTCATTCTCACTGGGAAATTTTTCTACTCAATATACCCCCAAACCCCATGATTTTTTTAAAAGCATCATAACACAACATATGCTCATTATGCTAACTGTGGTTTCTGATCTAAATCTTTCCAGAACCCAGGCTTCCCTGCAGCTCAAACAGTATTTAGTTCTATTTTTCATTTTGCATTGTTCTGTACTAGAGCTATAATTTCTTTTTCTAAATATGTTTCTTCTTTAACACTAACTTTTAACCTTTTCAAGCATCTAAAATGTATACTAATTTACCTGATAATTTTTGTATATATGCTGTATTTCAACAGAACAGCATTTCATCCTGTTTATTCTAGTACATCCTGCCAAGCCAATAATTTGACCTAAAACCAAAATCACAGAGTTTAACACTAGAGAGAACCATAATTAAAAGTACAGTGCCTTGACTCTTACTTCTTTTCCTCAGAGGCCAATTCAAGACACATGCTGCATGACTTGCCATTTCTGCTATCTGTGCCTGATATAAAAGGGGTTTGTCACAGTTCATTAACAAGCAATATGTGAGAGTTTGATACAAAATTTGAAACTATATTTAGTTTTTAACTATTAGGGGCTAACTGTTGACCTAGTATAAGAAAAAGGTGGGTTTATTGCCCTAAATTTGTGTCAGAGTTGAATTGAGCAAATCCTGAAAATAAATGCAGTAGAAAATTATTTCAAAGATTGATAAATGAACAGAACTAATAAAAAGTTATGCTTTATTGGCCACCTATTATAAGATAGAGTGGAGGGATAGGAATAAAAGATTTTTGTTGGTTGCTCACTGAATGCTTGACTGACATATCTCACAAACACCTGCTCCAGTCCCTACTATCTATATGTAAGTTTGGTTACCTCTGTCTCTCCTTCAGGTTGGAGCTAAGAATACTACTTAGGTCCTTTGCTGGATCTTATAGGATTATCCAGCACTTTCTATATTAGAAAACTATTTAACAGGTCCCTTCTTCTTTCCAGTTCTTCTATGCTTCCTTCACCAAATAACAGTGGACAGGGTTATGTGCTTTCCCAGTTTTTAAAAAGGAAATCTAGGCAATATGTATTTATACAACAAATTGCAAGTTAGGATGGTAGCTTTTGCTTGAAACAGAAAGAAGGATTAACAGCTTGTGTCAGTTTTACCACGCGGATGATTTTGCTTCTTCCCTCTCTCATCTGTTAAGATCATTTTAGGATGAAAGCTCAGCAAGATGAAGAATGTTTCTTTCTATGGACTTCTATAGTGATATCATACTAAAGGTCTTCATGATAAGCAGAAGTGCTACTGCAATAGAAAGTATGCAGTCGTGTTTCCAGTTACATCTTAATTGGTTACTTTTTACATCTTCAGTTATGCTCAAGGAAAATATCATTTATTCATAAGATCTGTTTCTTCCTGTATCTTTTTTTTTCCTGTAAGTTTTCCCAGCCTGTGAATATAGCACAAACAGCTTTTTATCTTTGAAAGGAAGGTTTCTTTCCATTTGCTAAGTCTAAGGGCTTCCTTTTGCCCAGTGACCTCCTTCCTATTTGCCATACTATCGTGCACCACATAATATTGCACAGAATAGGATCAGAAACAATCTAAAGTAAAAAAAAAAGAAAAAAAATCATCATATCTGAAAATACAAGAAGGTCACATATTCCTTCAAATAACTTCATTGGATGAAGTGGGATCTCCCTCAGGTGATGAATAATTATAGAACTACATGGTGATTTCATCAGCTTCTAATTAAGACAAATAAAACAGGCCAGGAAAAAATATTCTGAAGTTCAAGGTTATTTTTAAGAGGTGAAGAAGGTTATTTTTTCCTGACATTATATAGAAAATGGTAGGTCACTACGTTGGAAAACTTGGAGCTTTCAGAGGAGTGGATTGAACTAAACAATTTCTATTTCCACACAACTTTTTAACTACGTAGTTTTCCTAAAAGTGTTGGAAGAAAGACAAAAAGACTGAACTATAATTTTCCCCAGAATGTAAGTGTTTGAGCTAGAAGTCAGATGTGAAAGTTCAAGCATAGCACCTGACACCTACACCTTCTGTTGGCAAGTTATATGTTGGTAAAGGCTTTCTCATAAAACAGCTTCTCACAGAGTAAGTGTAAG
Organism: Coracopsis vasa; assembly: GCA_026283785.1. Classification (NCBI taxonomy): domain Eukaryota; kingdom Metazoa; phylum Chordata; class Aves; order Psittaciformes; family Psittacidae; genus Coracopsis; species Coracopsis vasa. Next base: position 16,216 of record JANHGB010056975.1, read on the forward strand.
GAGATGAGCTATAAAAATAAAAACAAATAAAAGAAGTTTGGGATATGCGTTAAGTCAACAAAAGCAAATACGAAGTAGAGAAGGTTTGCAGACAAGGGAGAGCAAAGAAGAGACACGATAGTGCAGGAAGACTTTAGGACTAGTAAAAGCAGCCAATTGTAGCAGTCATTTGAGGCAAATTATATAGAGAACCTCTAGATGAAAATTTCCCACAACAAACTCACTGTCAGATGTGTTTAAAACACTGATCAGTAAGCAACACAAATGCACAGAAGGTGCAATGAAAGAACATAGATGAGTTCTTTGTACATCCTTCTGCATAAAGAAATCTGTCTCCCTGGAATTAATTCCTGACAATATTTGCAAATGTTTAGAGATTTAAGGCTTCGGAAACATGGATTTCACAGAAATACACATATTAAACTTTCTATTCATATGTGTATAAGAACTGCAAAACAAAAAAGTTACTAGTGGCAGCGTTACTGCTCAAGTGGCTAGCATCTGAACCTTCATTTTTGTAGGTATCTAAAGCTTCATTCTCCTTGGCAATACATCACATTATGGTTTTTATTCCACTCACAGCCTGGTTTCAGCTCACTGCTAGCAGTGCTATTGGTTTTAATTCTAGAAAAAGGTCCAGTAGTATTTTAGAAACTATCTTTTCGCTGGGATTACACTATTCTTTTTAATCTGTGTCATGGCGTATTTGCTTTCTCTCTTTTCTGTTCTAACTTTTGTGCCTGCCTAGTCTTTTCCAGACTTTATAAACTATTAGAGGACATTTTATTTTTATTACTTTGAACCAAGCTAAAGCTTACTGTTGTCATATATAAGACTTTTATTGTGCATGGAAACCTTTCTCAGGATGGATTGTTATCAGTTCCAAAGTGGACAGCTGATGGCAGATGCCAAAGCACTAGCCAACCTGGAAAGGTAAAGCTGTCACAGACTTTACAGAAAACATAAGTTTTCCCATTTATGAGGAAAAGCACCATCTGCATGAAAATAAAAAAAGGAAATCAGGCTCTGTGCTAGATTTTCACTTAACATAAAATATCATAGGCTAGATCTACACTTAGGCTCCTTTTTAGGTGACGCAAAGCATTCTCATACCTGATGTAACTGGATAGCTTAGTACATTTCTCAGCAGTATTACAAAGCAGATGCAGAATTTGAGTGACACTGTCCACTAACGTGGGCAGTCAAAAATCATTTTAGCTCATCAGGAGTCATTTTTGGCTGTGAATGATAAATAATTTCCACACCAGTAACTATTTCAGTTTTGTTCTGTGATCAGACCCAAGCTGACACACAGCAGCAGTTTGCAGTACTATCAGAGAAAGTAATGAGTAGTTTGTGTTGTTCCAGGTACTTTCCATAATGCAGATCTTAGTTCTCATCTACCCTCAAACATCGGAGACTGCAAAAAATCTATCATTAACCCTCTTTCTTCTTTCCCTCCCTAGCCATTACTCTTAGGAAGCCTGCTCCACCTCCTTAGGGAGCCTTGGAAACCATCTCTTTATCATGGTGATCTCATTATTGCCCTCCAAATTCCAACACCTTTGCCTTAAAAGTATCTGGTAGCTCACCCACCTCAATGGGGTTGAACCAACATCCTAGTGCCTAGGAAAAACCTTCTTGAGCCCCTCTTGACATCAATGCTGCGAACACTCCTGTCTCTGATCCTGATTACAACTCAGGCCTGTAGTCATTACAGACATGTAGAAAGGAGATGTGAGATGATAGTCTTGGCAATGAGTAATGGCCTAATGGCCCTGTGAGCTCAACAATTTCGATTCTAAAGTCGTATCTGATCTTATGTGGAGCTTCTCTAGCCCTGTGCATCTGAGAAATGGTATGTGCTGTCCTAATGTATCTGTACAAGTATGTTAACTTTCCATCATTTCATTACCTCATTCTAGGGAGAGGTAAGAAATCCTGATGAACAGCAACTTGGACTTAAAATTCTTTGTAAAAGAAAACTAAGGCTTTAATAGTAAAATATATGCTCATTTGTCTGAGGCTTGGTACAGGAATGTTTCATTCTTAAATCATTGCTATTGCTTCTAAATATCTAGTTTTCATAAATCTATTTGAAAATACCACAGTTCTTTTCCAGTGACAACTCCTTTCCAAAAAGCTTTTCCCATATCTTTGAAAAGGAATGAAGCACATCAGCAGAAAACAGATGGCTGGTAGTGGGTCATCTGTGACAGTATGTGCTACGTTCTCTGTTATGCTATTACCAGCATCTGACTGCCCTTAGTTAGAAGCTGATCATACCAAAAGGCACATAATTTACAGATTTCTGTGCTTGCAACTATGATCCTCTCTCATCTGGATGCCGGAACTGTAATCCAACTCATTGTTTCCACTCTTTTCAAATGTTGCTTGAAAACAAATGGCCTGTGTATCTACAGCAGCTTGAAGTCTGCCCTCCCACTTAGGGAGCTCTTAGTGCTTCATCAACTGCATAGATGCTTATAGTGCAAAGAATTAGAAACACAGAATCAACTATGAAGGATCATATATTTATAGAACTAATTATTATTGTATTAATATGAAGAGCTCAATTTCTCCTCTGCCTTGCATATCTCTGTAATCACTTATGCCTACTCAAAATAGAACTTATAAGTTAGAATGGGACTGTAAAAGATACACATTTTTCTGCATAGAAAACATGACTGTAAAAGTTACAAACAGTGATTTGTCAAACCACCAACTCTCTGAGTTAACAACAAACAATGAATGAGGAAGAAGCTCTCCAATTAGTATCTAGAGGAAAAAAGAAATACATTCTTACATGTTATCAAATCCTATATGTTATTCTATTATATGAATCAAATCTGCTGCATGCTAGTTAAACCACCCAGGCAGAGCATACTCAGTGAATAATAGTACCTCATACTTTGTAAAGGCATTTTCAGGCATCTAAGAAATGCCATAATCTTTAAGAAACATTTCAGTTAAAACTGTTTCCTGAACAAAAAGAAAATGGAATAAACAAAAAAAAAAAACCCTAAAATTTAAACATATATATTTGCCATTAAGGGAATTAGATGTGCTGATAACACTATTACTAACATTTGTTTATGAGCCTGAACTATTTTATGCCTTCCTCCTCCTGGTACTCTTGTTGAGAGTTATCATTCTCTCCCAGCTCTCACACTCAACAATCTGAAATTGCAAAATGACCTAATGATTTGTATTTCTCTAATAATAACATAGTGTGCAGCACTTCCTTCCTTCATAGATGGTTAGATCTTTATCTCCTGTCATCTTTCATAAGATCACAGAATGGTTTGGGTTGGAAGGGACCTAATGACCATTTAGTTCCAACCGCCTGCCATGGGCAGGGACACCTTCCACTAGACCAGGTTGCTCGAAGCCCCATCCAGCCTGGCCTCAAACACTTTCAGGGATGAGGCAGCCCCAGCTTCTCCGGGTAACCTGTGCCAGTGCCTCAACACCCTCACTTTTTTTTTCCTACTATCTAATCTAAATCTGTCTTCTTCTAGTTTAAAGCCATTTTCCCTTGTCCCGTCACTATGTGCCTGTGTAAAAAGTCCCTCTCCAGCTTTCTTGAAGGCCCCTTTAGGTACTGGAAGGCTGCTCTAAAGTATCTCCAGAGCCTTCTCTTTTCCAGACTGAACAAGCCCAACTCTCTCAGCTTGTCTTCATAGGAGAGGTGCTCCAGCCCTCTGATTCTCCTGGCTCTCCTCTAGATGTGCTCCGACAGGTCCACATCCTTATGTTGGGGGCTTATTCTTCTCTATTATAGCATTCTTTACTTTTGTATTATCCTTTAATTTCTTGTCTGTGAGCAACAAGTCTCCAAAGTTACTCAGAAATCTTCCATTTATGTGACCTTACAACCAGCTCAGGGTGATGAGACTCTGTAACAGGGATTTTCAGTGAAAATTATATATGTCTTCAGAAAGTAAAAAATTGAATTGATGTGTAATTGCAAGTGTTCTATGAGTGTAAGCAAAAGAGTTTAATGTGTTCGTGGAGGCTTAATTCCATCCACAGCTCAGGTTTATTTGTCCAAAAGTGGCAAAATATGATACTATGGGACTTGATTTACTCTACACATATGGACTGCAAAGAATAAAACATCAGAGCACACTAACAAGTAGCTGACTGGTGTGTCCGTAAGAGGTAGGGAAGGTGATTACTGGAAAGATGGGTGGTCTTAATTAAACTCCCCTTCCATACTAAAATTATGGGGATAATTCTAGGATGAGGTAATGAAGCCTTTCAACCACCCTTGTGTTTTACAGTGACCACACTCTTGCAAATAAACGTGACATTTATCTATGTCACTTGAATTCTATCTCCCTGTTGATAGAACGATGTAGCCTGATGGTTGCCTGCACTGAGTGATACATGTTAAAATACTGCAGCCAATTACCACTAAATGACTATGATTTACTGTCATTCTGCTTGTGCGCTCTAGATGAGACACTGCCTCAAACTACCATTACAATGATGAGTATCTGAAGTAACTCCAATGATTCAAGGCCGTTGTTCCAGATTTACACTGGTGTTAAAAATAAGTAGAATATGACCCAAACACTTTAGAGAACCTCTCAAAGACCTCGGTTATTCATGAAAAATCCTTTGCTCTTATGGGTAACTAGTAGAGATTAAGCAGAAACAGTTTGCACTAAACCTTTATTGAACTGTAATTTTCTTAGAATCACACAGCCCATGATTTTGCTCAGGAGAAGCTTAAGACTGAAATAACAGAAAATTATGTATATTTTATTCCAGACAGCATTACCTTCATTAGGGTTTGACTCATAACATTCTAGCAGAACTCACTACACCTGTCTGCTGTGTGAAATACCAAGGGATGAATAGCAGCCTTCCCTTTGCTAGTCCTTGTCCTTCACAAATGCATAGTCCTACTCGCATCACCCTCCTCTGGGGTTTAAATCAACTTCTTCCTGAGAGTTAGATGGTTTAGCAGTACTGCAGTACACTACAGTCTTCTCTGAAGTCCCCTTGAATTAATCTGAATGAAGGCATGGAGGGGCAATATAAGATTACTGATCAATGGAAGAACATATACAGCAGGTTCTCACTTAATATTCAGAGCTTTCTTTTTTTCTGTGGCCTCTGCATATGAAGATCCTGTGATTGGTGTGTTCAAGGGTTGTGCATCTGATTTCTGTTCACAGACAGCATTCCAAATCACTCCCAAAGACAGCATGAAGCATCTCTAAGTGCCCAGTCCTCCCTGTATTGAGGAAAACAAGTAGCCTGTTCTTCCATTCCTTCTCTCTTTGTCAGCAAAACAGCAAAGAATCCCATTCTTACCACTGGTCAACCAAACCTCAACTGTTCCATGTAACTGCTCTGTTTTAGGAGTAACAGATGATGTCAAGAGGAAGGACAGAACTGGGAGCATGCTACTGGTGATATGATACAAAGAACTCAAAGCATTAAGAGAAGGAACAGGAGAAACTGAAAGGAAACTGTATCTTTGTGATTTCTACCAGACCTCAGTTCCTTAAAAATATAAGGTATGAACCACGTGTTTTCATAATTTTTTCTCAGGCACAACAGAAGTACTTTCTGTTTTTCTTCTGTTTTTCCTTTTTTTACTTCCCTGACATAAATTGTCCATGACACAAAAGTAATTTAATGAAGCTGGACTACAAGATAATCTTTGGAATAAATCTAGCGTTTAGTAAGTAGTCACTGAAATATGGATACTCTTTGTCCATTAAGAAACCTGTAGGCTACTGTTTGTGTTTAAAATAAAACCTATGCAGAGCTAAGTCTGCTGCTAGAGGATGCAGGTGGTCACTAGAGCAGATGGATAGTCTATTGACAACACTAAAGTGCTGTGCCACATTTCTGGCCTATCAACAGCCTCAGGCTTTTTCACTTCCTGAATGTTTTCTGTAAGAGATTGAGAAAGGATTCCCCAGTCTTCCTTCACACAACCCCAGCATCTTTAGGAACTTGTGAACAGAGTACACCGAGGGCCCTGATGCTGAATGCAATTGGTGGAGATAAACTACATTAAATCACATAAGAATTAAGAGTGAAAGGAGTCTGAAAGTCTACCCAATTTTTTGTCTATTTCTCCGTCACTCTTGCCTAAGACTCTCTAATGTGTAACAAATAGGGAGACACATGATCCTTGGTACGTCTCCACAATATGGTATACATCCCTGTACAGTCTGTGTTTGCAAAACCTATTTTACCATAGTCAGAAGGGGTTTAAATAGGAAAATAATTTTACACTTCCTGCCCGTTTTCCACGTCTGGAGCGCAGTTTGTCAATCTTATACCCAGATTCTTGTGGAGTTTTAAAAAAAAAAAAATAAATTGAATGCTTTGAGAAATATTGGAAACAGATGCAAACAAAATGGGCCATGTGATTTCTAATGTAGCTGGACCATAAATTGGATGATCCTACCTCAATTCTGACTTGGAACAACATGACCTTGAGGTCAGTGCAAAACCTCCCTCTTTAGCCACATTTTAATGGGGAAAATAGTACACTAAAATCTCAGGTAACATAGCATGCTGCAAGTGACATAAAGCAAAATCTTAAGGGCAGGATAGCTCATTTTTAACTCTTTTGTGTTAACATTGTAAACTGCCTATGAAGTTTTCCTTTGCGTTAGACGTTAACACGTTCCAAGAATGGGTCACATCTTGAAAAGCACACCCAGTGTACCCAGTTTGCTGTTTCTGTGCTTCAGCTGAGAACACAGCTAGCTTGCCAAATCTCGATACCCCTATCAATTTTTTTTGCCCACTAAACAGATGATAATTTTTGCCTCTTGCTAATCTGGATTTGACATGAGCCAGTGATCTAAAGAAGAAAGTCTTTTAGATCTCCAGAGCTGTTCAATCCCACCTACATTTCATTATTGACAATATTTTCTATATATTTCTTTTAAAAAATAGGGCTAGTGAAAAATGACTCTGGCATTGTCTGAACGAAACACTATACTGATAACAGAGCTTCTCTCACAAATATTAGTTCCACTTCTATTGCTTTATAATACATGGTTGCAGCTGTTGCCATGGCAATTTCATTTTTAAAACTGTTTCTGAGTGAAGACAAGAAATGCAGCTGTTATCATGAGAAAGTCTAAAATAAAACCAGATGTAAATTGTATGCTCTAGTGTTGGCAGTAATAATGTCAGAAACAAAACATGTTACATGTATTGTTTTCTTGATATACTGGAGCTGAGGATGGGGATTTAGGGATATTCTGAATTGTGGCTCTCTGTTCCTGATCCAAACATAGCAAATGAATAGAATGAAATTTCACCTTAGGGAAAGGCACTTCACTTGCTATAAAAGCTGGTCAGCCTTGCATAGAGAATAACAGTAATATTCCTGTAAGAGCAAAGTAGGCCCAAAGGTTTCCTCATTTACTTTTCTGATAATAGGCTATTTTTTTACAGCTTATAAAAAGAAAAATTCAAGACATGGTAGAAATTAAAAAATTGCAGTCTTACCTATTGCTTGTTACCTTATCACTCTGCAGCCTGAAGTTCTCTAAAATCAGTGCTATACCTTTAATGTTAGACACAGAACATAAAACCAAAATGACTGGGCAGTTCTCCTCAAAGAAGGTGCAATTCAACAAGTCCCAACACGTGTACTAATAGTAATCTGCTGTAAAAATGCACTGTGTTGGGGAAGTATAATCCATTCAATTCACTTAGGAGAAAAAACTATTGAAAGAGAGAATTTCTGAGAAGCTGAGAGAGGAACAGCACTGGATTTACTTCAAAGTGCAAAAAAAAAAGAAATAAATAAAAAATTGCAGTTATATCTCTGGTAAATGCTGACTGAAAAGCAATTGCCCAAATCATGAACAAGAGGTGTTTAGAGATGGACTGTGCAGTCTCACACAGTATGGGAATTGGTCATGATGGTGCATGGGTTGAAAGGTGGCTTTGCATTTGTCTCGTACCTTTTCTCCTTGTCTAGGAGCTGCAAGAGGCTGAAGCCGTTCTAAGCTGCAGCTGGCTATCCACAGTCTCAGTGGCTCATTTAAGCAGCCTGGGGCTGCTGGGAACAACAGAGGTGTAGCTGCTGAACCTTGTGGAAATTGTTTTGCTCAAGCAGTAAGACAGTGGTGATTATGACACCTGCAAATACTCTTTACTCTGGGGGATTACTCATTGTCACTCATGGCAAAGTAAAACAAAGAGGAGGAATTACCAGGCAGGCAGTGGAGTTGATGTGGATAGAATTTCAGTCCCAAATTCTAATGCAATCACAATGGTAAAAATTCTTTTTATCCTTAAAGGTTATAGTAAGAAGAAAAATACTAGAACACACACATTCCATTTTTCTGATTTCTATCTTCAGGGATAGTTTACTCAAAACTGTTGTTTCAGTCTTTATTTCCCTATCCCTGGTATGGGAGTTTCAAACGATAAGCCAGTTTCAAGCTGTGTTGCATAAACATATGCCACTCTTGAAGAAAAATCTAAAAGCTACTTGGAATCTTGACGATAATCTGGATAATATAATCCTAACACACACACACACACACACACACCCCCTTCCATTTCCTAAATACACTGCAAATCACTTAATCTAAGAGAGCTTATACCAAATATACTAGATGGGAGTTCCTCCTTTGATAAGAATACATTATTCATAAGTACATATGCTAAGGTTTTTGGACATATAACTGTCAGCTGGTAGTGAACTATTCCTCAAAGGTAAGATTAAGAGTCAAGTAAGATCTCCATTTGTTTAAAATTAAGGTATCTGCTATTACCTGTGGCCTAGATCCAATGACTATGGAAAATCTCACAGAAATGATAGGCAGCCAAATAGACAATTTTTGTTTCTGGATTTGTGAAGACTTCATTGATTTATGGTCAAACATTTAGTATAACACACTAATTTCCACCGCTTAGTTTTAAAATAGATATTTCCTCTTGACAGGCACTTCCACGAGGCTTAAACACAGCTATTAATAAAATGGAAATAATTCTGGCTAGCTTCATTACCCTCATAATTACTAGAACGAAGGAGTCTTGCCTCGCAGGTTTTTGCATTTACCTCACTCTAACAATGCACAATGAAACAATGAAAACACTCTCCTAGCTATGGGCTAAGCCCTGCTAACTCTAGAAATAGAATGGAAAACTGTGAACATCCCTAAAATGTTGGTTTAGAAATACCTTTAACATTACTCTGTAGGTATAAAAACACTGTAATAAAGAAGATGTACACTGCTAAATGGTCCAGGAGGCTGAAATATTTTCATTCAGCTACAGCATTTTCTCAGTGTGTCTAAGGGAGAGAACGGAAGCCTGCTAGGCACTCTATTGTCCTCATCTCTCTCACTATCGTTTTGGCTGTGCTTGCTACAGATCAGTAGAACAATGTAGAAAGGAAAAACTGTTTGATTTCTTTTAAGTGAGTATAAATACACAATGAATGGGGATGCAAAATTAAAATGCTGTATGCTTAAAAATTATTGAACTTTTGTGAGATTTTGTAATGAAGAAATTACTTAGAGAAAATTGTGAATATCAGTTTATTCAGTGTATTGTTGGATAATATTTTATTCAAAGTTTTAAGCATATTTAAACCTTCCTTTTCAAATCCAAATTCTAATGTCACTAGGTATCCCCAGAAATACACTGAAATTTCATTATGAATCCAAATGACATACACATATGCATACTACATTCAGAATAACTAAATCATTATAATTAGCAATTAGTTAGGGAACATCAAAGTACCAAACACATTAAGAGGAAACTGGTAGCAAGACTGGATTTTTTCTTCTCTGGTACAATGATCTTTACAGGAAATGTTCAGAAGTCCCATTTCCCTGAACACAGCAGAAATGAACAAGCTTTGTCACACTGTCCTCTTTCAGGGCCACTCGCACAACTGCTGTCCTGAATGTTTCCTCTCTTTCAGTCTAGCTCATACCTGCAGTATGCCAGGAAATGCCCTAATTGTATTTGGGTTGTGTTTTTGCATGGTTTGTGACTTTGCCACAATGACACCATTTAGGCTACATTTCTGTGCTGCATTTGCACTTTTTGTGAATACTGTTTCTTTTTTTTAAAAAAATCAGCTGTTTTGCAGAACCGGTACAAAGAGAATACATTTGTGCTTATCTTGGACAGAAACCTTACAACTCCATAATTACAACGCTGTGCCACTTTGAAATTCAGACTTGTCACTTCTAAGGGGAGGAAATAGGAAATTGCCCATCTGTTACTCATGCATCTTTCACCCTTCTGAAAATGTGCCAAAACTGAGCAATTTTTTAAGGTTTCTGAAATGTTCAGTTGACAAATCTCAGCAAGAATCTGATAAACTTCAATAGCTAAAAATCTAAGCTCTCATTTGTATTAGGCATGTGCCATCTAAAACTTATCCAATGTTTTTCCTGCAATTGCTGATCCTCAAACTCTGCAATCTACTGTTTTGCCAGCCTTCAGAACTGATCAGCAGCATCGCTCTGTCTGGTCCTGCTCTGTCACAATGCAATAAGGAAGTTAACAAAGAGGTGTGTCTATCTGAAATAAAGACAGGGTATGTCTTGGCTTTAGGGAATGAAGGCGATTGTGTTAAGAGTTTACAGTCCTAGCTTATCTTTAGAAATGGTTTCTTTCCATCTCAGGTGGGAAACAAAAGAACTGGTGACTGCAACAGGACTGGTGGAGTAGGTCATGCAATTTAGGGGAATGGGGTAGAGCAAGACAGAGATGGTGACCCTTGTCTATTGAAAAAATAAAGGTGAGAGAAGGAATAAGATTGAGACCAAAGCAACAGCAGAAGGAAACAATGAGTGACTGAGGCACTATAATCATTAGAATAAATCCTAAAACCAGAAATTTGCTGAGTCTTACCATTTAGGTAGCTATGAAATGCAGTAGCTAGAGGTATGCAGTCTCTCCTGCTGTGCCTGGCACTCAAGGAAGGGAGCTGCATGCTACTCTCATCAATTATTCTATTTGCTCTAGTGACAAAAGTATATTCTGAAAACACTGAAGTTCCTAATCCGAAAGGTGAAACGTACTCACTGAAATGATGTATTGGGTATGGAGAGAGGGAGGTTTCTTGGACTGATAGAATAAACCTAAAAAATTACATTTGATTAAAATGTTTGCATAAACTTTGCATTTCTTTGATGTGCTTTATGGATGATTCTCCATGCACACAGAAGTATGTATGTACACATTTGCACATACAAAAGAATTTCATGTAAAGTTATGTCAGTTCACTCTAACAGACTCAGTAACTTAAGGATTTGAGCCTTAAAAGATCAGGGCTTGCAGCAGGAAAGAGTTTACCTGGTATTGTTCTTAGTAAATAAAAAAGTTAAAAAAAAAAGGATTTAGAGCAGGTCAGAATGATGAAATTCAAATTAAACTGTATGTAGAGCACATAGCTTCTGGAGGAGGTTCACAGAGGGATCTCTACAGACTTCAGTCTTTTCGAGTGCTTCCGGGTAGCCAATGGATATATGCTGTCCATTCTGCCCCAGTGTGAGGAGGTTCTTCTTTCATGTAATCACAATCTGATCTCCAAAGAATAAAAGAATTTTGATGGGAGTTTTTCCTCTTGTAACAAAACCTCAGTCATTCTGAGATAGCTGTACTCTTCCATATTGTTTTTCTGGAATGGATCTGAACAAGGAACAGGTATTGGTGGGTACCCAGTAACCGGAATGGCAAGCTCTCCCTCACCTTTCTGATACATTCTGTCTTCCCTTCCAAGAAGACTTGAAAAATACGTTGATTTACTGTAAGTACTAGACAGACTCTTATGTACAGTATCTCATCCAGAGAGAATGAAATGAGCTTTCTTTTGGAACACTTCAAGGGAAATAGTATCAATACATTCATTTCAAACTGAAAGGGAGTTGTCTCCATAAGTAGAATTAGACTCTGAATGTAATTATCCTGCTCTCAGAAAATCTGTCTTATTCAGTGGGGAAAGGTTGTTTGGATAAGGGAAAAACATCTGGAAGAGCTCAAAACCAAGCTGACTTTTACCAGGGTGTACTTCAGTTCTGAAGAGTTCCCAATAGAAATCTTTGAAATAAAGAAGCTTTGATGCCATTTTGGTCATTTGTACAGAAAATGTAGCTAAATAATTGCCTTTTAGATGTGATTCAAGCACTGTAAGCAGCATTCATAATTCTGAACTTGCATTTCATATTTTTTAATTTTATCAGTTTGTTTGTGTAGAAGTGGGCAGAGATACCTGCAGCTACTCTGATTTTATTAGATATGACAAGTACAGACATTCCCAGCTGATTTCAGCTAAGCTACGTTTTCATACATCCCTGAGGGCAATCTCCATAACAGTACCCACTGAAATCTATTCTAGTTTAGCAGACTGCAACTGAAGGCTGCCTACTCAAATAAATTATATAAACAAAACAGAGCCAATTAGGTAACTGTGGTGGGTTGACCTTGGCTGGACACCAGGTGCCCACCAAGTCACTCTACCACCCCACTCCTTGGCAGGGAAGGAGAGTGAACAAGATAGAAAAAACCTTGTGGGTCAAGATAAAGGAAGTTTAGTAAAGCAAAAGCCATATGTAGAAGCAAAGAAAAACAAAAGATTTATTCTCTACTTCCCATCAGTAGGAGATGTCCAGCCAGTTCCCAGGGAGCAGGGCTTAAGTACGCTTAGTGATTGCTCCAGAAGATAAATGTAAGAACGAATGCCCCCATTCCTCCTTCTTTCTGTTAGCTTTTATTGCTGAGC
>JANHGB010056977.1:0-10362 GCA_026283785.1 Coracopsis vasa
GCTGTTCAGCCTGGAGAAGAGAAGGCTGCATGGAGACCTCATAGCAGCCTTCCAGTATCTGAAGGGGGGCTATAAGGATGTTGGAGAGGGACTCTTCATTAAGGACTGTAGTGCTAGGACAAGGGGTAATGGGTTAAAATTTAAACAGGGGAAGTTTAGGTTAGATATAAGGAAGAAGTTCTTTACTGTGAGGGTAGTGAGGCACTGAGACAGGCTGCCCAAGGATGCTGTGAATACTCCATCCCTGGCAGTGTTCAAGGCCAGGTTGGACGGAAGAGTCTTGGGTGGCATGGTTTAGTGTGTGGTGTCCCTACCCATGGCAGCGGGGGTTGGAACAGGTGATCTTAAGACCCTTTTCAACCCTAATCATTCTATGTTTCTATTCTATGATTAGTTTGGTTTTTTCTCCTTCATCACAGATTCATCTTGTCTTTATGACTTTGGACATAAGCATAAGGTTGCTGTCTCACTGTACCTGCATGTTGTAATTTATATTAATTATGATGTTGACAGTGACTGGAAACAATCCTCCATCCATTAGAAATGTCCTCCAAGGAAAATGCGTGAGTGTCTAAAAGAACAGAGATAACTGCTCATAGATAAGAACAACATTCAATTAGTTATGAGAGTCCCATCTAATCTGATCAGGAAAAGGCAATTCAGAGGCCAAGCTGCTATTTGATATGTGATACACTGTGCTCTGACTTTGAAAGTAGTCCATGTATTAGAAAAGAGAGAAGCATCCATTATCACTCCTTGGGAAAGAAACAAAGATTAATTCCAGAATACATTTCCTACCAAGGTGTTGTGTTACTTCTGCCTCCACAGAATAGCTTCCACGTCCTTACCTACCTACTGTTAATCATTTATTACTGGTCCTATCTCAGAGGCATCAGGACATCCAGATTTTGTGTGCCAGTAAAAATTCTGTTCCTCAGATATGCCAAAGATATCCTAGGTGTCCTAGTCACCTAAATCAAGGCAAGGGTGGCAGAAAGTTATATTCCTATAACTCATTGGTTGGGAAAGACATTATTAAAGGTGAAATGATTGTATCTGATATTGAATAATTGGCAAAAATGAGGAAACATGAAGTTAGAATGATTATTTCAAGCATGCTAATACCACCAGCAAAACTCATCTTCACCTTCCCTAACACAACACCACCTTTTTTTTGCTGCTGTCACTCAAGGTGCCTCTTGAGCACACAGGCGTGTAATCTGGCATTCTGTAACTCTCTGTGATGCTATATCTAAGAAGACCATTAGACCTAAATATCTTGCACACAACCATGACAGACATGTTGGGCAATCAAAACTGCTGCCAGCTAATGAGAGAGCTCAGAAGGGTAATAACCCAAAACCGAAAGTTAGTAGAATTACCAACATCTATAATGCAGAATAATTCCATTCTGGTGACATCAGTGTGATTACATTCCATCTCAAATTTTTATTATTCACTTCTGTAGAGAGTGTTTTCTAGAACTCCTCGTGGTGAATCAAGTTAATAAGCTGTGATCAGGGGAATTTCTTTAATTAGCTATTAGTGGTTAGGCTCTTTGCACCATGGTAGGGAAGGAGTAAGCACACCAGCAAGGAATGCAGAGGACTTTATTCTCCAAGGAGCTCAGTGCAAATGGAAGAAGAGTGCCTTTATTCATCCTGCAGCTCTGAGGATCCAGAAGCTGTGGAGCCTTATCTGTGAAGCAAATGCACCCTGAATCCCAGAGTTACTCAATAGAGGCAGCGCATGGTATATCCTGTCTGTAACACTCTGGTAGGCTGAAACATTCCCTGAGGACAAAAATGTCTCTCTGTGAAGGAAACAAAATGTTTGTACTAAAAAGGAACTAAGATGAATTCAAAATTCTCAAAATGGTTTACATCAAAATTGCTTATACTTCATTTTAAGCTAACATGGCAGCAACCGATAGGGATAGCGGCAGATATGACAGTTAAAACAAATAGACACAAATGGCAATGATGTAGATGCATGCGTGAAAGTGCCTCTGACTGGGAACAACTACAGCAAAGCATATGTATGTTAACAGATGTTAACAGAGAGGGATGGTCAGATAAGTAATAGACTGGATAATAATTCAAGAGCTCTACTGGCTCCTATTCCTGATACTAGGATAATTTCCTATACAAAGTGTGATTGCCACTAAAGCTTTTCATAGTTTTCAAAAGTGCTTGTGAAGCTTTGAAACCTGAATTATAGCGCACTTGGGGTCCACAGCTAGGGTTAGCAACAACACTCCCCACTGATTTTCATGAGACCCGGTCTCACACAGCAATGCAGGTGATGCCAGAACCCAGGTAACCAGCATAGAGCTATTCCAACACAGTTGTACAGTGCTTCTGGGACCTAGCTGGCTCCTCTTGCTTGGATTGAGCTGTGCAATCCCACACATAAAGCTACTTTTTACTACACTCTATGCATCATGTAAATATATTACACAACCAAGCATGACTTTGTCATTTCATTGCAGCCTCTTTGTCACCCTCAATTCTCCTTCACTTTATTCATATGCTTTTGAAACAAAGAGCCCCTGTTCAACCAGTTCTTGCAATATAAGCAGCAACCTAGGCTGCAACTCCTTCTGTAGCTGTGCATCCTCCTTTGAATGGTAACTCTAAGACAAAGATCTCGTTCCTTTTGTTTTTGTCAAACACACACAAATGCTTTTAAAAATTACATGGAGTTTGTACCAATTACAAGACCAGCAAAGGGATTAGAGGGACAAATAACAGCTTCCAGGGTCAAACTTTGCAGAGAAGTTCAAAAGGGATTAAATGTGATTTGATGTCACACTGTAAACCCTGGCGTGGAGAGAATGGAAACTAATTGCACTGGCAATAAGGAACAAGTGTCTGATGTACTGCATTTCTTCTTACTTCCTGTTAACACGCAATTCCTTATCCAAGGGTAACATTTCCCTTACCAATTGCCTTCACAGTATTTTAATCAGGAAAAAAATAGAAATAAACCCACATGGTAGTTTTATCTTCTTCTGAGTCTCCAGAAAAGTCTTTAGACTACAAATACGTACAATCACAACTCTACTGGATAGCACAAGAATGGTCATACTGGGTCAGAGCAAAGGTCCTTCCAGCTCAGAGTCCTGTCTCCCACAGTGATCAAAAGCGGATTCATGAGAAGATTACAAAAATCTCCAGAAGAAGCATATGCTGATATTTCCCACTGATATTCTCATGGTCTCCAAGGATTTGTAACTCAGGCATTTCCTCAGTCAGAAGGGATTGCTAAATGTTTAATAACCTCAGTAGATTTGTCATTTATGAGCCTGTGCAGTCTCCCTCAGAGTCATATGAACTTTTTCCACCCACTGAATCCTGCAGCAAGAAATCCCACAGCCTAATTAGAAACCATGTGCAAAGAACCACCTTTTTGTTGTTGTTGTTCAGAACCAGCCACCTGCTGTCCACCTGGGATGCACCTTACTCTGGAAAAGACTGTGAGCCTGTTTATTGCCTGCCTTTGACTGACAGTTTTACAGAGCTCTCCCCCAGCTGTACTACTTGTTCTGCACAGCAACCTTTCATCACCCATGTGGCTCCTTTGGGAACCTTTCCATGTTCTCTGTCCTTCCTTGGGTGGGGATCAGAACTGCACAGACTCATCAACATAGATTTATTCAGTAGTTTATTTTTGGTATCCTAAAAGGAAACAATTTGCCCTTTTTTGGCGTTTGCTTTTGTTTTTTGGTTTTGGGTTTTGGTTGTTGTTTTCTTTTTTGATCACTACAGAGGTGAAATTTTGACAGAATTATCTGTCATTACTCTGAGATTTCATTACTGCATGGTACTGGCCAAGTCAGAAGCTGTCATTTTATACATTGGGATTGTCTGTGTGCTCATCTTCCCCAGATGAATCATGTTACCAACACACTGAACTCCAACTGCTGTTTTATTTTGCAGTCACTCTGTTTTGTGTGGTCCTTCTCCAGCCACTCCTTGTCTTGGGTATCTGGGTATCACAGTATTATGTACGCACAGTACCACGTCATCTTCAGTCCCTTTTCAATATCATTGATGAGCACCTGAACAGCACAGGAGAAAACTTAAAATCCTGTGGGAAGCCACTAAGAATCTTCCTTATCCACTGCAAAAGTTGCCCATTTACAGCCTTCTCCTTCCTAAATACCAACAAAGTATTTACAAATGTAAATCTCCTCAGATACCCAGCAGCTGCTCAGTCTGTTGAGGCTATTCAAGCTTTCAGGGCATCCAGAAAAACTGTATCAACCCTTTATCCATGCTTGTTAACACCTTCAGAGAAGACCAATGTGTTTGTAAGGCATGGCTGCGATTCCCGAAAGCAGTGTTGCCTCTTCCCAAATACATTACATTAGTCCATGCATCCACTGCATTACAGTTTCTGCTAGTTTGAACACTATGGATATCAGATTTATCAGCCTATCATTAGCCAGATCACACTTGCAATCCTTTTTTTACAACTGGCAATGCACCAGCCACTTCAGTCTTCGGATATGAAGGCAGTGTAAGCAAGGAGCTATACACCATAGGTAGTACTTTGGCTTCTTTTAACAATAAATAAATAAATAAATAAAAATCCTTGAGGTCTTTCAGAATTCTCACACATTGCCTGGCCTTGGCAGCTTGTTCATCTTCATTTCAGTCTGCTTGTACCATCACTTTCCCTGGCAACACTTCCATTTTCAGCAGCTCCTCTGATACGTCTCCCATAATGAAAGGTTTTGGTGTGGGAACCTCCTCAGGTTCTTCCACAGGGAATGCAGAAACAAATAATTTTTTAGAAAGTGTCCTATTGACTTATCTTCACTGAACACTCCTCATCACCCATTGGCCCTTCGGACTCTGGCAGGTTTTCTGCTCCTGGTATATTTGAAACAAGATTTATTATTAGTCTTGAAGCCTTCAGCAAAACTGTTCCTCAAAATCCTTGCCAGGCTGTCTGAATCCTTCTACATTTACCCTGTCACAGTTTATAGTCCTTTTTGTTTTTTCATTTGAATGAAAGTTCAGCTTTTTGAAGGATGCCTTCTTGCTGTAATAATCTATTTAATCCTGCTGTTTAGCTATGCCAGCATCCTCTTATCCTTTCTTAAGTCTTTCTTCACATGTGGTATGCATTTCTTGAGTGTCTCCAGTATGTCCCCAAAGAGTCTCCATGCCATCTGCAAGGATTTAACTCCCCTAGCTAATCCTTTTAGGTTTTTGGTGGGTTTTTTTTCAGCAAGTATTCTCCTTTTTATGTAGTTTCCCATTTTGAAGCTGAGCTCAGCTGTGGTGATATTTATTTGGCTTTCACTGTTCCTTCAGGGATGTTTTATGCAAACACATCATAGCTACTCTTATAGAACAGTTCTCCAACTGCAGCATTTTGAACTCGGTCCTGCATGGTACCCAAAAGCAAATCCAGGAGCTGTTTCTCTTCTGGTGGACTGCATGGCCTGCCTTCCCCACACAAGCTACACCTGCAAATCCAGTCTTGCATCACGCCACCATCTGGCATCTGGGGAGGGGGGAACAGTTGAAGTTTCCTTTACTTTTGCATGTCCTGCCCTTGTTTTGATTCTGCCAAGGTTATTTCACTGGGTACATTCAAACTACTCTGTGGCCATTACTGGCAGACAACATACGGGAGGAGAGCGGGTGAGAAAAGGAAGACAAGTTACTTTTTAGAAAGATCTGAAAAGTATATCTTACTATAAAAAGTATATCTTTAGTTGGGTTTCTGTGATAGGGTAAATAACAATATTTTACAGGATGGTAAACCTAGATTTTGGTATATGCAGGTAAGTCCCATATTAAGTTTGATAGAGGAAAATATAAAATTGAATGCAGATTCCACAGCAAAGCAAAAAGATTAACTCATAAGTCTGTCTGTAGCAGCTACCAAGCTCCCTGATTTTGTAAAATATGAATCACAACATAACAGTGATATAATGTTCAGATAAAAGGACAGCTATACTCCAACATAGTGTGTTGAGATCCCTCAATGAAGCATACAATGACTCTCACCACTTTTAGTTAAAGGAAAACGGGCACTTTTAGTGAAAGGAAAATATCTATACTTACAGGGCATATTTCATGATGCTGAAGCAGATATGATGGACAAAATTCAAACTCATCTTTCCTACACTTTTTCCTTTCTTTGTGAACAAAAAATAAAAGTCTCATTATACAGAAGGTCCCAGTCCCATCCCTAACTGGCTGTAATTCCTATCGTAGTAAATGCCTGATTGCAGCATCAAACTGTAGAAAGATCACTTCTCTGTGAATGGCTAGCAGCTGGGCTACTTCCCTGGCATCCAGCGAATTCTGGAGGCTCTCAATCATTTTCTGTATGTCTTCAAGTTCAGTCCCTGGAGTCCCAAGAACAGGAAGTTTATCAGGTAAGGTGTCAGAAAATGCACGTAAAAAGTTCTGTTTTGTAAACTCATTTTCCCTCCAGGAGCTTTGTACTTCTGGACTTCTTTTTCGTCCCTCCCCTGGGAGGCAGAGGAGGAATGTGTTTACATCCCCTTCAATACTACAAAACCAGGCTTTAAGAAAAGAGGTTGTGGCAGGTGGAGAATTATGAGGATGTAGCAAGGTCAGGGAGGAAGAGGCACAGGAATTAAAAATTACAAGCAACTCAGAATGGTTCTTTTATTAATCTTTCCCACTAAAACATCAATTATTATAAAATGCCAACAAGCATGGTGGTGTGTCTTACTGATTATCATATCAACATTTGATTTGTCAGACAGGAGCAGAATCAGGGCTCAGTTGGCATTTTACTTACTCCAAAGACCTAAAGTAGTTACAGCCTAATAAGGAATCATAAGGACAACTTTTCCAACCGTTTTTCATAAAATACTATTGGGGATCAATTCTACAAGCTAATGAATACTTTTCTGCTGAGGTTGTAAAGTTTTCTTATCCCCTTCAAGCCTAGCAAAAAACTTCTCAAAGCAGTGGGTCTCTACAAGTCATTACCCTTATAAGAGCCCCTGCTCTTACCTGGTATTTGTAGGAATTGTGTTCATGGGGCTTGACTGCCTCCCAAGACACAGCCACTGAGAAGTGATTTAACTTTGAAGCACCTGTTAGAGAAACCCAATGTTCTCTCTATCAGCCTGCAGGAGCTGTCATCATTTAAGAAGTTAGATGGTCTGATTTGGGTGAGACAGAAATTTTTCCTCAGCATCAGCAACAAAAAAAATCTTGGTCATGAGCAATGAAGTTAAATTGTCTGTACAAAATGTGTTATAAATATAGCAGAGTACTGAGGATTCCATCTTTGTCCATATTTTCTGTTTTGAAAGTGTGGCAGCTAAGAAAGTATTAGATATGTCTGAAATTGAAATACATTGCACATAATATTCCTCCTACATCTGGTTATATGTTTTCTCACTGATCTCTGAGCTCAGTCTTCCTGATTGTTTCAAAGCTCATTAAACATGCTAATTTACATGAGCTTTCTCAGCCATTACAAATGGAGTTACTAATACGCATTTGATGGTACAATGTGCACACACCGCAGACCAGGCAGTGCTTTCTGTTAGCGAAGATAAACCCACTTCAAAATCAAACGTCCACAAGCACAATATTAAAATAAAAGCTGTAACAAGTGTTTATGATTCACTGAGTCCTTTCTTCCCTTCCAGAATGAAATTTCAAGAGATAAATTCAGAACTGGTAATAAAAATCTTACATAGAAAGAAAACCACATAAAACCTGGAGACATTAAAAGACAAACCTAGTCTTATATATATTTTTCCCAGTTCTTGAAGAATTTATATTATTACCCAATTGCCACAATCAAGTTTTCATTTTTTTAAAGCTACCAGGACAGAAGGGAAGCCGTGTGGGTAAACTTTTTACTCCTGAGTTGCACCTGAGCAGACCAAATATACAGATATATAAATGTGGTCGTTTCTAGGTGCTGTGAAAACAGTCCAGCCATGCAGCATGCATCCCCACAGAGCAGGAGGTATGCACAACGTGCCATGTTTTGAAACTCCAGCTCACTCTACTGTGGGAATAATCCAGGGGCTGAAAAGTCAAATGCCAAGAGCACTTCAGCACTTGGGACAGGATTATCTCATGTGACTTTAGTTGCTCAATTATCAGGCATCAAGTTTAACTGGGCTCCTGCAATCTTGGGCACCTCTAAAGAGGGTTTCATTCCACTCACTTTGAATACATTTAGCCTGGGACAAGCAACTCCTCTGAAGGCCTCTTTGCAACAGTGCTCAGCACAGTGACAGCAGAGGTACCTAAATGGTGGTTAGTTGCCAGCAGTTACACACCTCACGAAAGGAAAGGTTGGTAAATCCTACTCCTTCAGTACAGCTTAACTTGAACAACAGGTCAAAACTACTGGGGAAACCAGTACTATTTCTGCACAAATCCATGTTCATGCAGGACAACACATACCTCAGTTGTTTCACCCTTTGCAAGGAGAATCAAGATTTACTACAGGAGGAACCCAAGCCTGCCTTTTTCAATCTTCTGGTAAAGATAAAATCAACATGGGCTGACCAGATGGCTTAACAGACACTTGCTAGAGGCGGAAGAGCAATTTTTGGACCATGTTTCCTGTTCCCTGCTGGAGCAGACCTCCCAAACCCTGTAGGTACATTGCTTTTCTGTGAGATTGTGACAGATATATGATGCGGTGGGCATGCTCCCAAAACACACAGTCTTCCATCAGTAAAACGGAGCATAAAAAGAGTAAAAGAATGATAGAATTCTGTCATTATTCTTCAGTTGACATCAATCTCATCTTCATACTCCTCTTGTCACTTTTTCACCATCAGCACCTCATCATTTTGCACCTGGAACCATTTACCTTAAGCACACAGTATTTGTTACTTAGCAGTCCTGTTGGTCCCCCCTCAATCTGGGTTCAGAGGCTCTTCAGTTTCGGGAATTTCCTAATTGAGCAGAAGCCAGGAGATATGAAACCACGGAGTGAAATGCACCAACAATTTCTAGGCTTAGGTGGGGAGCTCTGAGAGCAGTCTGCAGACAAGACAAACACACAAATAAAACCATTCAAATGATTGTCCCCAAGCAAACACATCAAAGTAGCAAATACTTTTGCTTCCCAGGCACCAACCGTTCCTGAGCACCAAATGAGATCTTCATGGGATAGAGTCAGGGCTCCCAGAGCAAGCTCAAGCACTGGATTTTGTCCAGGCTTAGGATATCACTCCCAGCTGTCACTGTCTCATCTGGTGTCACAGCTTCTGGTTTAGAAACTGCTTCCCCAGTGTCTCTTACAACCACTTTTTTCAGTGTTTATAGCTATCCAAATAGATAGCCATGGCCAGGCCAGCTTTCCCCTCGCAGTCCTTCCCTCCTGTACTGCACCATCTCCAGCTCCTGCACTGCCAGGGGCAGCCTGGGTACCTCCTCCCTCATGTCCCTCTTCTCCTTATTTCAGCAGAAATAAGTCAGAGGGCATAAAGGTCCCAGCCTGCCACTTCTTTCCCTATCTCCAGTGACAAGCTAAATTGTAGTGCATGTGAAAAGATGTGTGCAGTTTACTCCCTAGAACATCTCTTTTAGTATTAGCAAATACTGACCTTCTCTGGAAGTGTTTTCAACATGATCAATGCTTCAGTAGGGTGAGGGATGAACCACAAGTTGGGGAAGGTGCATTCATCTGGAGAGAGCAAAGACAGTGATCGAGGATGGAAGGATCTGAGTTATTGAGAGAAGTGAGAGGCGTTTAGCATTTTGAGGCTTCCTTCTGCCTGTCACTTCCAAGAGAGATATTTTTTTTAAGTCTGATAAAATGGTTATTTGAACATAAGACTGGCCTCGAAGACTCGGAGCAAATGTGGTTTAGATATAACATGATTTAGCTTTGATGTGAGAATACAAGGTAAAGGTCTGACCTCCAAAACTTGCTGAATTTGAGAGAAATTGGAAAGAAACTTTCTTTAAGCATCTGATTCAGAAATCAAGGATGTGAGCTGCTGTGCTGAGGACATTCAGGATCTCCTCCCCTGGGAACACGCTTTTGCTGCCTAGAACAGGAGACAGGCACAGCAAAGAAGCAGACAGGCATTAAGTCTGTCTCATAATTTTAAAATATGATGTGCAATTACTAGTAGACAGCCCACTTTTTTTTTGCCAGAAGATACAAAAATTCAACATTTATTACATTAATAATGTATTTTCCTGTTTTTATATACAATGTGCCATTTCTTGTCTTCACATACATGAAGTATAATAAGCAGCTAGTACATTCTGAAATAAGAGATATAAATTCAGCTTGGAGATTAAGTTCAGCTCTTTCTGAAGTAACTTTTGCAGGGGTTTTAATCTTTTTTTTTTTTTTTTTCCCCTTTGTCTG
>JANHGB010056980.1:0-11724 GCA_026283785.1 Coracopsis vasa
GATTCCATTGGATCTTTTCATCAAGTACCTGAAGACAAGGACAGGATCTGTGCTGATACAGTTGGCAGGCCATATCATGCTAAGCAGCATGGTAAGCAAGGATAAGGCAGCTTGTGCAGGGAAATCTGAATATCCTGGTGAGCTAGTATCAACCCAGAGTGCATTTCCATCCAGGCTGGTGCAAGATCATGGTGCCTGCAGGCATTGTACTTAAATGTAGTTGACAGAATTAGGGAAGAGGCTGTTTTGGCGGTACAGTGAGGAATCAGTTGGACTTGTCTCCCACAGGGCAGCAAAGGTGTGTAAGTCTGGGTGTGTAAGGAGGGGCAATAGGCAAAAGAAGGTGAATTGTGTATGATTGTGAGGTGTTGAACAGCCTGTTGAAAACGGGGGCTCAAAAAATAGAGGAGATAGTTGAAGGCAGGGTGGTGTTCAGGTAGCACAAGGAGGGCCTGAAAAGCTCATTCTGTTGCTGGATCTGTTGTTTCTTGATAAATAAATGGTGTGACTTGATAATTGGTGGGAAGCATCTTCTGAGGGAGAGAATGCTGGGGCTACAAGGCTGACAGAAACAGACGTAGCACAGCACTGATGGCTGGGAGCTGAAATCAGGCAATTGGAAATAAGATATTCATTTGTAACGGTGGGAGAGCATAAGTGCTGGAACAAATAAATGACAAAGGAAAGTGATGGATTCCACAAGGAATGTTCCCAGGGCTGAAAGCTGGTCTGAAAGTGTTACGTTAAGCAAACAAAGGTTTGGCTTATAGGTTTACGTGATCCTCTGGGCTGAATACAGGAATAATTGAGTAGAGTGGTCTGTGGCACCCCTCTGGCTTCAGTAATTCATACATGGGGCTATACTCACCTGCAGGACAAAGTGTTCCTCAGGTGCTGAATGACTGAGCACTAACTGGTCTCTCTGGTAGAAAGTATATATTGCATATATGTATATATATACATACATGTGAGGCATATACATGGATGGTGCCTCTTGGTGTGAGATATGTAGCTCCTCTCTTATGTATTTTGAGAGCAACAGAAGAAATTGGAGTCCACAAGTGGCTGCCAAGAGTTTCTTAACCATGCATGGCCTCAAACTGGAAAACATGGGTACATTTCCACTCTGCTTATGCTAGGAAGTGATTCCTCCCTGCAGGGTGGTATAGCTTGCCTGAACTCTGCTTTCCTCTCTCTGGAACTGATCTTTCTTGCCTATAGCCAGTTTTGGAGTCTTTGTGCTGCTCTTCTCTTGCAAAGCTCAGATCTTTCTGTTCCTCTTCTTGAAGGAGCATCTAAGGAAATGTCAAGGAAAAGCAGAGTAGAGTGGACTAAGTGCAGCAGGAGGCTCACAAGCAATGAGTTTATAAGCATCACTTTGTGGGAGGGTTCTTCTTATAGTGGACAGTTAATCTCTGGAACTTGCTGCTGCATGATACCATTATGGGTAAGAATTAATGTGTTTCTAGGAAGTATTAGGCACCCAGGGAATCAGAGTAGCTCCATATAAATCTGTAAAATCTCTGGTTCTAGGATTTAAATACATTTTGTAGCAATGGGGTCTAACATGGTGGGCAGATCATTCTATAATTGTTTACTAGGAAACTTCTTTTGCTGTAACATCTGTTTCTAGCTACTTTCAACAACAGGAACTGGTGATTCAGAGATCTGTTTCTATATTTAATGTGAGAAGGAGCGTAGTGCCGGCTGAAGGAACACTGAGGGGGTGTGTACGAAAGGGAGGTGGTGATAAAGGGAGAACGCACCCTGCATGATAAAATGTGCCATTGTGTCTCTGATTGCAGGGCATACGTGCTGATCTGCAAACAGAATAAACATGGATCAGTAACAAACTGGTTTTGAGCGTTCAGCTTTTCAGTGTTCATACTTGGGTGGTTTCTCTCCTTGAATTGATCCGCAGAGAAAATGTATGGTCTTTATCTGAGGGTTGATGTCGTCAGAAGAGGGGAGAGGAATGGAATGGAGCAAGGAGATGGAAGATGTGGGAGGAAGAAAGCCTAGCTGTGTTCTTTATCAAGCAAAAGTCTCCAATTTCCTTTATTAACTACCTCCTAACACTCCTTTTGGAGAAAGCTTCTCTTTGTTCTCAAATTGAGAGTTACAAATGTTTCAGTCTCCATTGCTTTTTCTTTCCCTTTTTTTTCCTCCCAAGGTTACATACACAGGCACACTCACAGCTTCTGTGTATGTGTGACAATTGCATTGGATGGATACTAATAAACAGAGGAAGAGGTATAGGTACATGCATGACTGTGAGGGTTGTTTCACTGCTGCTTCCCTTTCATCGTCTCCAAGCACTGGGATAGCTGCTCAGCTGTGCTGGCTGTGGCTACTTGAGTATGCTCCTGAGATGTCACTTGAAGAGCAGAGCTCTTCTGTGTTTGTCACTGTTTGTTTCGACACAAAAACACATGTATGTGCTCAAAGAAAACCGGTCGGCTCCTGGATGTGTCTTGTGACCCATGTCTTTGTATTGCCCAAGAGTTTTGGCGGAAAGGCATCTGCAGAATTGTAAAAAGAGGGAGAGAGAAGTCTTAAAACAAGATCATCACAATGTGTCTTAAAACAAGATCATCACAATGTAATGCAATTAAAGTTATAAAAATTGAGCAAATGATCAAGCATTTTAGCTTCTTTGTCTTTGTAGGTGGGAATGGTTATTTTGTGGACAAGCCATTTGTGGCCCAAAGATGGGACCAGTGAGTGGACTTCCTTTGGAGCTCTGAGCAAGGATTAAAGTAACAGCTCAGTTGTACCTCCCAGGCTGCCTGTCTAGCTTAATACAGCACTAATCTGGCAAAGCATCAAGTAGGGATACTGGATCTTTGAACAGAGGAAAACACAGCATTAAAATTATAGGTGCTATGAATTAGCTCATATAAGAACCGCATCAAGAAGCAATGTTAAGTGTGATACTTTGTGGCTGTTGTGTGAATGCCGTATTTTCACCTGCATACAGTCATTCCAACACAAGTTAAATACTTTGTTGTAGAAGAAGCTAAATATTTTGGACTGCTGAGTCTGAAACACAGATGATATATTGCAGCAAAAGACTGCTGTGGAATTTTTTACGAGATGGATTTTATTTGCTTAGTGAGTTTTCAGTGGTTCTTCAGTACATGCTATTGTATTCCTCGTGTCACTGGTCTGATCTGGACTGTGATGACTGAGTAAATTGCATCATTTGCTAACTGTGGAAAAGATGGCTTGATCTGTAAGACACGTTTGTGATATATGTGTTTTGTAATGTTAACTGTAAATCATGAATTAAATATGTTCAGTTAATGCCAAATACAAGCTCTTGGTGTTCTTGTCTGCCCACAGGAGTTCCGAGAGTCAGAAGGGATCACAGGGGAAACTAAAGCTGCTCTTGTACTTTGTTTGAAGGGGGGGGAAGTAATGAAATAAGTTATGTAGTCTAAGACATCTTGAAAATGGAGACTTTTAAGTGGTCTTTGGGCTTCTACCAAGGAACATGCTGCTGGCATTTTGGTTTTGTGCATTAGAGGAGAAAGAAAACACTAGAAAATCCCTTGGCTTGTGTCTATAGAGAAATAACTGTGCTTTGCCGCTATGTTTTGGCCATGTTTGGTTGTGGTAATTTATAGGTTCGTATCCTGTGGGTTTTCAGTGACTTAAATTACTAAGAAGAAACAGTTTGTCATGCAGTGGTTGGTGAGATGGTGCTGCAGTTGACAGGGGGACCTTGTCTAGGAGAATCAGACCTGTAGTCTGTTGTGGCTTTAACAGTGACAGCTGCCTCAGAGGAGGACTGAAGAAGACTAATAGCTGGTGGTGACATAACCTGGTTGGTTGTTCCTTGCTGACCTTTGCCTTGGACTATAGAGGTGTAGAGTTCCTAATTAAAAAGCTTAAATGTAAGTCTAACCTGGAAAGCTTGAATATTTCATGTTCATCTGCTTATGCTTTTGCTCATTGCTAGTAAACTTTTGAGTCCGTGTTACAGTGAGGGAGTAGAAGGATCTTTATTCAGATCTCTCTTCAAATTGCAGCTACTTATAAACAGCAATCCAGAAAACAAGAAGTAATTTTATGTAACAGGAAAACTTCAAGTGTGCCATCATCACACAATTGTGTTTTGTGTTTTATTAACTCAAGGCAGTAAAGATTCCCTAATAAATGAGTAACAATAGCATTATTGCTTGTATTTATACAACTTGAGATCTTGTTGTCTAAGCCTGTTGGCCTTTACCTCCATGAGTGTTTTAATTCTTGATGGGGTTTTTGGTTTTGTTTTAAAGCCACTTAATGTTTAGTCATTTTGTTTTTCTTGTACATATACAGCCAGTTGTATCTTCTCCCTTTAGGCGTGGAAGAGAAGTTCTATTACGACTTGCTTCTCTTGACTTGACAGAGCAAGTATCAGTGAATATGTGCAGCTTCAGCAAGCAAGGCTATGCAGAGCATTAAGAAGTGTTATCTGCAGATTAGCTCTATGTGGAAACCTCAGCTACACTCCCTAAGGAAAAGTTCTAATATAAAGGGAGAAATAATCTTACTTGTGAATTGTGCACCCATATGGAAATAGCAAAATTTCCTGCTAACTTATATCTTTCAATGATATCTTTGTTAAGTCACTTTTCAGAATAGAGTCCCAGATTAGAGGAATAATTCCAACACACTACTAATACTTGCAGACTTTTTTAGGAGGTCTTTACTCTGACTTCTGCTGTGGTCATAGTGTTGCTACTGTAGAAGATAGGAGATTTATTACTGTTTCTAGCCCATAGCATAGACATAAAGGTTCTTACTTGTATAAGTGGTCAAGCTCAAATCTTTGCCTTCCTCAAACACTCTACTGTGTTATACAGTACGAAATCCTATGCAGTTCAGCTGGTTTTTTTGGCTGTAATCTTTTTGAGGCAGGATTATACAATGCATAATGCTGTACGGCTTTGATATAGAGTGGGAAATGGAACATTTTATGCAAGATAAATATTAAGTGCTAGCAGAATCTAGCTTTTTGTCCAAAAATCTTTTTCTTTGTTTGAATATGAAGGAACTCTGACCAAGACCCAGGAACTCAGCGCTATACAAGTAGCACAGAGCATATAATGCAAGTGTTGTGAAGCATAGTGGCATCTGATGCACGGCATGATGAGGCAGAGAAAGGATGAGTCAGGAGCAGGATTGCCACAATGGTCTGTCACATAAAGAATATTTTAACCCAAGAGTAGCTCTGCCTCTCATGACAGAGCAAGCAGCACAGTAAGCCTCTAGTCCCATTTTGCGACAAGGCTGCAACTTTCCATGGAGCCTAAGGAATGATGCCTGGCTGGCCCTTCCCTTCAAACCTCACTTAACAGCCATCTCATGCCTGCTTATGTGTGATGAGCAAGGACCTGACTATTTCTGCAAAGTCCTTGTGATCCAGGGCTGCTTCGCTGTGGATATGGCTGTGTCTATGGGCAAGAACTTAGACCTTACAACAGTAGCACATCACCTGCTTCCTTAAAGTCACCATTTTGGGTCTGTTCTGCAAGGTCAGTTGGTCCCAAGCTGTGTAACAGGGGTAGAGAATGGTCTTTCCATTTGATTTTCTAAAGCAAGTCTGTTCTGGAAAAACTGTAATCAGTGAAGGATTAAAGGAATGATTTAGTTAAGTTTTGTTAATCCAAAGTTGCTTGGTGGTTTTATATCTAAGAGGAAGCGTTTTTAATGTTAGCCTTTGAGGAACTTGAAATGGAGATTAGAATTGCTGTTTAGCCTAAAGGGGAACAAAAGCTATTACGAATTTTTGGGCTTTCATAACTTTTTAGTTTAGAAAATGTACTCGAGGCATAATTTGACAAGCAGAATGCTTGGTCAAAGACATGCTGTTACAGATCTTTATGATGAATTAAATGGCTGGTTTCGTTCATGTTTTGGTCTGGCCATGACAAATCCTGAACTCTTAACTGATGGCTTATGGTAATGTAGTCATATGTATATTATTGCTGTGCACCCACATACACAGGCAGTAGTCCAAGTGTGCAGATGAGATAGCAGGAACATATAAATAAAGTGGTTGGCTAGTTGTCCTGAGGTTCTTGAGTAGATCCTTGTAAAATAGTGCCAGTCAAACTTATGAATAGATCTGGTGTATCAGAGATTGCTCGCATTCAGCTATGACGTGATACAGGTCACTGCGTGGGCAATTTGTGGTCGTCCTGTGTTGTTGTTTTGTGTTGAGTCAACAGTTTGAAACGCAAACTGAGAGCTGAAGTAATCCCTGCTGTCCCCTGGGAGCTGCAGGTTGCCTCCGAGCTACCCTGTTCCAAGAGAGGGATGTTTGCAGACACACAGGACCTGATGGTCTGGAGTGTGATGAGGTCTCCACATGCCTGTGGGAGACAAATACTGTCTCCCACCACCACCACTGCACTGGAACTGGTGTTTTCTGGTGCTGTTACAAGATAAAAGCAACATTTGCTCCCTTGTTCTGTTTCATCTGTGTAAGCAATGCCCTGTCCATCACAACGTGCCCATAAGAAGACTGCTGGAAATGAAGGTGAAGGACAGTTTGCCTTAGGACAAGTCCTGCATCTTCACCTTGTTCTGCACAGGACACCAGGGCATCAGGGGGAGCTGGACTGCACCTCTTAAAGCCTCATGTGTAGGAGCTATGAGAGCCAGGACTCTGAAATCAGTGGTGTGTACTTGCACAAGCTCACACTTTGTTTCCCCTGAGGTTTTTGGCATGCTGTTGGAAGGGATAGGAGATGGTTTATCAGGAAAGGACCCTTCTCTCAGATCAGTATGAACCTAGTGCTGCATCCTGAACTCTCCTTGCTGGTTACCTGTGCTTGCACAGAACCTCCTGGAGACCTGGCTGGGACCTGCTGGAGGATGTGAACATTACCTGTATGAAACAGTGGCAACAAGGAAACCTGTCTGCTTTGTTTTCCTCCAGTTAGAGGGCAACTCTTATTTCTGTAGCAGCCGAGGAGTGGTGTTTGTGCTGCTGCAAGTGATGAGTAACTTGCCAAAGCAAGTTCAAATGGCAAGTGCCTGGGGCTGGAGGCTGCCTGCTGCATAAGAAAAGCTGCCTCTGGCCCTGTTTCCCCATTTGGCCATCCAAGCAGATAGCATGTTGGCTGCAAAAGTCAGACAGTGACATGGTACATGACTGTATGTCTATGAATGTGGCTGCCAAAAGTGTTATTGCAAGTGCATGGGGAAGGCTGTAGAAATGGTGGTGAGGTGGTAAGTGCTGGAGCAGGAGTGGCATCTTGTCCATTGATGAGATAGAATAAGATGTCTCCTTACTGTGTTTTTATTTCCTTTGGGTTGAAGTACATACTCAGAAGGTTTCATTGCCTATTTTATAACATATCTGGCTGGAAAGGCAATCTTCATTGTGTGTTTCACTGGAAAGAAAGGCTTCAAGAGCTGTTAATATTTAGCGCCTTACTTTTGAGATATCATCATGCCCAAACCAGTGGGAAGGAGTATGGCTCAGTATATAGGGATGCTGTAACTGTAAATAGATTTATCTGGACATAATGTTAAGCCTTTTCAAAGGTAGCGATGCATCAACATGTTAAGTTTGATTATACTTTTAATCACACTGTGATCCCATTTTACTTCTGGAAGCCCGATGGGTTTTGGTGTTTTGCTTTGAATTTTACAGCCACAAACATGCTTGTCATTGTCTAACAAATAATCACTTTGAGATTGCAGCCCTTCAAGGGCAAGGGCTGTCTGGCTGGAGAAAGCCTTCAGTGCAGAAGTTACAGTTCCAGCTGGAGCATTTGGGTCAAATCGTGATACAAATTTAGCAATAGTAAATATTTATAGTGGGGACTGTATGGATCTCTTGGTGTTGGTGAATGGCAGCAAACAACGCAACTGAGCCTCTCTGAACCTTTTTGCAGAGCTGGAAGCTTGCTTGTTAGAGCAGGAATGCTGCAGTCTCAAGTCTTTTGGGATGTTATTCTTAAGGCAGGATTTTGAATGGGGTTTTGAGAAAATAAAGCATGAAAAGGAAGGAGGTGATGTGAAGCCATCAGCAGGATTTCAAAACAGCAGCCTGCAAAACATGCATTGTGGCATAATTCCTCTTTATGCTGAAGTACTGAGATTGAAGTACACACCCTGAACCAAACAATTAGGAGACTAGATGGACTAAGTAAATAGCTTACCTCTTACAGAAAGCGGCTTAAGTTTGGAAGAGGAAAAAGAAATACAGTTAAACTTCAATAAATCCCTTTCAGGATAAATGCTTCAGCTGCAGGCATTTTTCCTGGCATGAGACCAGTGGAGATTCTGCTATTGGAAGCTTGGCAGGAATGCGGTAGCATTAATAAGTCATACTTCATCTGTTGATCAGAGCTTTACCTGAGAAGTCCTCATTGTTACCCATCTGGCAGGATGTCTGAAGCATAGAAGATCTCTTTGCTTGCTAAAAAGTAGGTAGGTAGCAGGTTGGGAGCAGGCTGTGTGTTGTGCAGTGTCTACCCAGGGTGCGGGGACACAGGATGGTGACAGGGGTGTTGGAAGCTGCTTAGCACTTACCTCAAGTGGGTTTTGTGACATGGCTTTAGAGCTAATCCTTGGCTTGGGTGAGGAAGTGTCCTCTTCTCCCTGGGGAGCAAAGAAGCTGCGTGACATTTAAGTAGGAACATAGTTTGACTATTGTCTGTAAAGAGCTAGAGAGACCGTGTGTTTGAAAACTGAGGGTGCAGCCTGTTTATTGGGCTGTAAACTTGCTGTTTTGTATTTACGTTTTATTTTTATCGAGGTAGCTCTGTGTTGGCATCGTGGGCAAAAGGAAAGGTGGAATTAAAATGTGCTTTCCCATATCCTGATTCTCGGCTGAGCTTGATGATCCATCCTACTGCTCTTGCCACAGAAAAGGTCTTTGCAGAAATAGAGGAGATGTGATGTGCAGGTGCTTACACGTAGCTTCATGTGTTGCTGGGTGCTTTTTGTTGTGTTTTAATATGTGTGTTTAATTTGCTTTTGTTGTTTTAACTTTTTGATTTGTGTGACCCTTCCTAGACGGCTTTTAGCTAATGGGTATAATGGAAGTGTCACTGCGGGTACTTGGAAATACAGCACCTTGTATGTGTGCAAATCTTGTATAGGAAACTTCTGTTTAACGTGTAACCCAGTGAGAGTCACTGTTTGCTCTTCTGTCTAAAGAAATGAATCAGCTCAAGTAGGGAACAATGGAGCCTGTTCTTCAGTTAAAGGAATGTTGTCTGTTCTTGGCTGTATATCTCCATGAGGATGCTGTTAATGTTCCAGTGCAAGGTTGCTGGCATATCCATTAAAAATACAAAGAAGGAAAGTGTTCATTGAAAACAACTTACTTTAGTTACTCAGTAAACCTGCTCCCGTTCTGATGGCGATACAGTTTAGAAATTAAGTAAACCTAAACTTTAGTACCATGAGTTACAGTGGAGAGGTCATTTTGCCCTTAAGAGAGGCTATATTAAAACCTACAGTACTATGAACTTCAGCAACATGTTTCTCTTTGGTAGGCACTCCTTCTTATTCTTTAGGTGTGTTTAGGGTGTGTAGTTAACAGTACTAATATATCCTCTAATAAGATTTCTATCTTTACATTCTGTGGCTTAAAATCACTCAACTGGCAGCTCTGTGCCAAGTTCAATTTCTTGCCGCTTTTGAAGTTGCCTCAGTTCCAAGTGAATCCAGAACAAGATGAGACAGAGACTGGCAGTGTGTGTGGCTGTGGATCAGGAAGGAGGACTTGGAGGAATTGCATGAGTTGCTGAGTGCCATCTCTACCTGAGATCAAGCTATTTCATATAACAAACTTTGTAGCCATGCAGACTTCATAGGTCTTTTCCAGCCTGGTTGATTCTATGATTCTTTCTCATGTAGAAGCAAATTTAAACACAACATCTCAAGGTCTAAACCATTTTTAACTGTTCTGCTTTTCAGATTTCTAAGCTGAAAGGGAAATATAAATTTTATTATAATTTTTTTCTCTTCCAATCCTTTTAATTAATTTTTAATTTATATTGTATCACTGGGATATTTTTGTTAGTGATAAAAAGCAGCCTGTAGGGACTAGGGTTACCAGATGTGCTTTTATTTTGGTGCAGCTTGCTTTTGCATCTCGATAAATTCCCAAAGTGCTCTGGTCAGTAGAAGCACCAGATGTTTACTGTGTGTTCCTGTACCTCTGATAGCGATCATGAAAACGTTGCAGAAACATCACTGGCTAAAGGATGGGGAAGAACAGATTTGGAAATGGCAAAGGGATTAAATGTTTAACACTTGGATGCAAACAGCTGCTGAGAGTTACCCCATCCAATAAACTAATTGCATTGTACATCTTTGGCAGCACAGGTTAAGTCAACTGCAGTAACTCAGTTGTGTTTGTACTTGGGTAAAAGTGCTTAGTGTTAAGCTGGGGGTCTTGCACACACAAGTTGGGCTGTCTATTCAAGAGTGCCGGCTTGGGGATGTTTTGGGAGTTCTGTGACATGAGATACCAAGTGTTTGTTTGCTCACTGGTTTTACTCTAGTCTGGCTAGGTAAACCAGAAAATGCTTTTAGAAATCTGATTGTTCAGCCTTAGAGTCACTGCTTTGGTCACTGGTGATGTGCTGCCTTGGGTTAAAGAAGGTATTGTGTGCATGGTGGTGGTGGTAACAGCAGTGTAAGGTTTGGAGCACATGTGCCGGGGCAGACCAAGGCATGTTCTTTGCCTTCATCTGCAAGGTCCATGGTACTCTGCTGTAGGGTTTCTGTTCAGGCAGCTGTGCTGTGCACAACATGTTTTTCACCGGAGAAATTGCCAGTCAAATGCCTGGGCATTCATGGACTCTTACATACATAAGTTCAGTATCTACCCCTGCTGAGGTCTGGCCTCATTAGTCATCTCTCCTGGTTTCTTGCATGTTGCCTTGCTACATGGCATGTTTTGTAACTGTAAAATCATATGTGGTGTACTGTAACACGTACAGTTTCATAATACTGAGCTCTTCAGAGACCCATGCAGAGGGATGCTGAAGGACCACTCTCCTCTCCATTCTTGTTTCCCTCTCCCATCTCTTCTCTCACGCTGTTTATGATCTCCAGTGCTACCGACTTGTGTGAAGTGAGCACGGAGCAGCACTGCTGAACATTCAGCATAGGATCTCTTTGAGGTTTTCAAGGTCAAAAGCTGACAAGTTATATACTGAAAGATGCTGAGTGCCTGGGGATAAATATGAATAAAACCTGAAGCTTGTACTTTTGGTCAAAGCAGCCTTCTTGTAAGAGCATGGCTCAGCAGTACTGCAGTTGCTCATTTTCTGTGCTCTGCAGGCTCAGGACTCTCATGTGGTGAACATAGAGTTAATGGTGGTGTTAATCTTTGGGTGCTTTGGGAAGCTGGTCAGTACAACATTGGGTTCTTGTTTTGAAAGTCATCCTTAAACAGACCTCTCTGGTCACTTACAGCAGGGCAAGAATGAGGTATGGTTTGGAGTTTATTGTTAAGGAAATTATGGTCACTAATGCTGCTTTTTACACATCACTTCGATTACAAAACCATCTGCGTAGGAGTGGCAGATAGCACTAGACCTTCAAAGAGCTGGTAAACAAGGAAGAGTCAGTGTAAACACTTAAATAGCAGCATCCTAAAGTAGGTTAGAGCGTTTGGTAAGGATGCTGGGGATGGACTATTCATTAGGGACTGTAGTGATAGGACAAGGGGTAATGGGTTAAAACTTAAACAGGGGA
>JANHGB010056983.1:0-18150 GCA_026283785.1 Coracopsis vasa
CTGTGAATGCTCCATCCCTTGCGGTGTTCAAGTCCAGGTTGGACAGAGCCTTGTGTGACATGGTTTAGTGAGAGGTGTCCCTGCCTATGGCGGGGGTTTGGAACTTGATGATCTTAAGGTCCTTTCCAACCCTAACTATTCTATGATTCTATGATTCTATAACTGTGTTAAAAGACCATACACTAAATGTGAGATAGACTGACCTAAGTAAGGTCTCTGCAATCTTTATTTTCTTGATTATACGACAAATGGCATGAGGGCTTCTAGAACAGTTATCATGAAGTGTGATGTAGTTTCCTTTTTTGAACTAAATAAACCTTTCCCAAAGAACACTTTCAATAAAAGCCTGGGCAATGTGAGGAATTCAGCTGTGATTCTCCCTTGGCAGTTTTCACAGCTGAATGGAAGGTTCCCAATAGAGTGTTTGCCTGTCTGATGCATTTTATTCCATAAAAAAATCAGGGAAGCTCTGAGCTATCCAACCCGGATAAATTCTTCCAAGGGTATAAGCAAAATTCCTGTTGTGCAGTTTTCCAA
The DNA here is from genome assembly GCA_026283785.1 of Coracopsis vasa. Lineage (NCBI taxonomy): Eukaryota > Metazoa > Chordata > Aves > Psittaciformes > Psittacidae > Coracopsis > Coracopsis vasa. The sequence goes on from JANHGB010056983.1 coordinate 538, forward strand.
TTCCAGCACCACAGACACAAGACAGGTTGAAGTGTTTGGCACTGCAAGCTCTCAAAGTCCATGGTCAAGTATTTCTCTGGCTAGTTTTGTCTTTTCTGTGCCAAGGCTGTGACACATGGTGGGAGGGTGACAGTGTCAGCTGGTGGTTCCAGAGGTGTGATATCCTACTACAAGACTTCCAGTGTAAATATTTGCATATACAAAGATCAAAATCACAGGTCTTCAGGATTTACATAAGTAAATGTTGACAGTCACTCATGTAAAGCACACATGTAAAGGTGTAAGCATAACCAAAGCAAATTTATTTGTAAATGCGATTGAATTTACATGTGCATTCTGGGGAAGCAGGGGGAGGGTGTTTGTTTTTACTTTTCTGACTGTTTGCTTTGGCAGAACTTGTGCCATCTCCAGCCTTTCTTCATATTATTTTTTGTCTGCTTTTTTTCAATGTTTGCCTGGGGTATCTTAGCAATGGCCAAGACTATTTTAAGGTCTTTGTGCTAACAACCTTCTTTGAAAATATCTATTTTGCCTTCTGGTAAAATGAAAAAAAACAACAAAAAAACTCAACCAACCAACCAAATCTCTTTCATTATGTAAAGAAAAGAGATATATAAGAAGAAACGGATAATAGAAAGTGTTTCTTAGTCAATCAGTACTGCACTCTTTTCCTAATTACATCCACAAATAGTGTCAAGCTGGTGAAATAAATATACACTGAAAAGGTAAAAATGTTATAAAACACGAACTTGGCACAACTGGGATTTTGAATAGTTTGATCTTTGGAAGTTGGCAGAAGGCAGCTTCAAATATTTGAGACTGGATTTTCAGCACATTGAGAGAAAATAAGCTTCTTTCAATCAGCATAGCATGATCTCCCAGAAATGGAAGCATACCAAATCTCAAAAATACTTCTGAACTGTCTTGAACAAATAGTGATACATCATGCTTACTGTTGCAGATAGATGTTCTCCATCAATTTGGGATGACAGCACTGGCAGCCTATCACCCTAATATTGATATTAGAATATCACCCCAATAGTGATATTCTATCCCAAGTGTGTCCTATATTTCATAGATTATCCTATTTGGAGTTACTTGTTTGTCCAGTACCTCCAGATCCTGAAGTTGTTGCATACTCTTCAAACTGAGATGATCAGAAACAATTATGTGATTGAATAAATTTATCAAATCTATACCATACTCTGTGAGGTTTGTTTTCTTCTGGAAGAAAGATGACTTCAGATGGAGAAGAAATTTGGCTTAAGTCTCCCCTCTGCTCTCCCTTGGTACTGCATCAGCAGCAGTGCAAAAGAAATATAGTTGCTGTATTTCATTGGGCATATATATAAAACCCCACAAACACTTAAATAAGAATCAAGAGGCTGAATTTTAATGTCAATAAAGAAGGACTTTTAATGCAAATAAGTAACAAGAGGCATAAAAGGTTGTGGTGCTGGATCTTCTGCTGAGTAAAGCTTAAACTCCTACAGCTAGAACATCATATTACCAGACACAGAGCAGAAAGCAAAGGAAGTGCAGGCAGAAACTCCACGATCCTGCACAATCCTGACCACAGGCACCCATGCCCATCTGGCATCTTTTCTCCCCATGCAGGCAGGGTTGAAAAGCAACATTAAGTTTTGGACTTTGGCAATGTCCGGTTTGCAGCTCTAAGTGTGTTATCAGCGTCTTGTACCATCTCCAGGTCAGCTCCTGTGAACGGGGAGTAGTTCTCCATTTGATGCTAAGACTTTGGAAATGAGGAACTATTCTTCTGAAGGCTGTGTTAGCAGCAGGAATTGTCACAAAGCAGCACAGGCCTGCAAGCCTTGGTGGGTGTTGATGTCTGCAGGAAGTAGGCAGCATCCCCACATCAGCTCTAAAAGTCAGACAAGTAGAAGGTAGGAAATGCAGCAGAAGAAAGCACATCTGCTATGCAGTTCTGAATTTCCACAGCCATAGGCAAGGTCATGTGTAGCCTAAGGCATTTAGATTTTAGGGGAGGGGGGCACCCACAGGTAATAGTTTCGATAACTACACTTTGTTCAGTCAGTCAGCTAATCAGCATAGGATTTAATCCTGTAACTGTGGCAATTAGGTCTCTGAAAACACATTAATTTCATGTGGCTGTAAGCCTCTGAGACCAGTTAAGCTGTTGGCTGCACTATATTAAAGAGTAACCATTAACTGGTAAGAGCAAAGAGCTGGGCATCAGACCTCATGAGAAGAAACCCTGTGCCCACTGTGAACCTTTGGCTCTGCATCAGGTCCTGTGAAGCAATTTCCTCTTGTGACTGCTAAGCGATGTACCTGGTCATTGGGCTTTGGGTTTCATCTACATGTTAAGTGAGCATCATCATACACAGTCAAATTCACAAAGAAGCTTTGAAATGAGAGTCATTGTTTGATGCTGGGTTGGTATTACTGGATGGCAGCTCATACCAGCAACAAGAAATTATTCGGAGAGGAGAATGCCAAGGGAAAAAGTTCAGAATCTGATGTAATAAGGCACTAACACTATTTATAAGCACAGGGGGATATACAATTAAGTCCTAAATGAAATACCAGCTGCAAATGCAACTACAAATGAACCATTGATTCCTTAGAAAAGTATACAGTGCCTCAGATCTCCTAAATGCTCTACCAGGTACTGGATTTTAGGCTACATTATTACTGGTTTGGGTTCAGTTTTTCTCCTTGAGTCCTCTGTGGAGCTGAAGTTTGCTTTGATGCTCTTTGGTCCCCTGCCTCCACCTCATATACTTTCAGATTTCAGAAAGCAGGCAGACCGAATGCATTGAGCCATTACTGACCTTGTGGTGATAAAGATGGGATGCAAGACAAAAATACTGATAAAACAAATCAAAATTACAAAATTACTTTTTTAAAAAGGTCAAAAAATAATTAAAAAAAATTCTTCATCAGTATTTTTTTTTTAATTTTTTATTTTAATGATCTCATGGAAATCAGCACATTGACTGAGAAATTGAAGAGGTCAAGATCTACAAGCACCAGCCGCATTTGCAGAGGGGTAGTTGTGTTTTTTTTCAGTGCTAGACGCTTCAATCCAAGCATTGGCACCAAAAAGTTTCCTGCCTTTCCCTATTGCTCATCATTTAATGCCTCCCACTGAGATAAACCCTGAAACCACCTGCTGAGCAGTGCCTGGTTCCCCAAATTGCACCTACGCTGCGAGAGCTTGGGTGCACAGTATGACACGTGTTCAGGATCTATTAAGAGCTTTTATTACACAGCCTGTCAGTTCTGGATTTTATTACACTGTCTTTATTTATCTCATCGTTTCAATAGCATATTTGTCTAAGTGAGCAAAATTGATTTTACCAGACTAACTTTGAACTGCTTGTGTTCCTCACTCCCTCCAAATACATGAGGAGGCCAGAACAAAATAAACTGTAACCGTAGAGAGGACAAGCTTCCTGAAGGATACGTTTATTTCACTGGGCTATCCTACTGCTGTCTACATTTTATTGTAAGTAACTTTATTAAAGCTAAAGTAAAAGCATATTCAATTTCTCTTTAAGAAATCATGAAGAGAGGATAAGTAAAAGCTATATTTTAATTGATATAAACATTAACATAAAACTGTCATTAATTATTGATAATTTAAGAGTAAAGATTATTTAGGATCTGAGCATGTACATGCAGGATGTACATACGGGTGTTAATACTTTACACACCTGAGCATAGTTGTTATTGTAGAAGGGCAGAAGTTTGATCCTGAACATGAGCTACGTCATCACCTTGTCTGCAGCTCTAACAGCAGCCTTTTCCTCTGCCAAACATTCCTGAATCAGTAAGAAGGAATTGGGAGTAGACAAACTAAGCAAAACAGGGGCTGTTTACTTCTCTTCTTAAGGGGGGAGAATAAAGACTTCCCTATCAAAAAAAAATAAATAAATAAATAAAAGATGGCCAACAGGTGGGAGTAGTAGGAGCTTCTCCCTCAGCTTTCATAGAATATTCACAGAAATAAGCCCACTCACAGTGTGTTAACATTCATGGGTGTCCTATAACCAGCTGGTGAAAGGAAACAAGGGAATTGAAAAAACCTTGCATTTTTAGAGGATAAGATGAAACAACACAGCAGAGAAGTCAGGGGAAACGCTCATTCCCTGGAGGTGTGATGAAGGACAGGAAGAAGATTTAGGGAGAACCAGCTAGGAACACCTGACAGGTATAAAAACATATATGTCTTTTGGGGCAGTGTTTTCCTCATGAGAGTGTGGGCTTCTGGGATTTCATAGACAAAATCTTTCTCTCTGCACCTAAGAGATGCACGTGTAGCCCTCTCCTACTGGGAGTTGGCAACAGCTCAAGATCATCCCCTGTGATTTTGACCATACTTAGTAGACTGACAAGCCGCATGTAAATATAAAATGAGCATGTTTTTCGTGTGGTTTCTGTTCTGTGTTGAGGAAAACAGGGAAATAATTGCAACAGCTGTTTTAATTGTTTATGTTCTTTTAAAATAAATTGATTCTGTATGTGCATATATTATAGATTGTATATATACATATTTAAGATATATACCTATATATACACATGCATGCATACGTGTAGTGCACATACTTGTATGAAGGCATTTTGTTTATTAAAGATGGGAAGTTTATCACAAGATCTCAGTGTCCCAATGTGATTAAATGTTCTTTCAATATCCAGCAATGTGTTCTTGTGTTAAACAGATTTCTGATAAACAAACCCATTTGAGTTTTGAATTTTAAGAGCTAAGACCAAAAAAAAAATCTAACCACAGAAATAAGAACATAAAGCTTTATTGATAGTTCTGTATTTGTGATAAAAAGGCAAAAAATGGTTTTCTATTTTGAAGATCAATCATAAAATATCTGGTTTGGCACTCTGCTTTTGCATCTGTGTTTCTAGGCGTTCTTTAGTAACAAACATCCTAAAAAGAGGAAAATATTTTATTATAAAAATAGATAAATCCAACTCCATGAAAATTTGCTCAGTTTATACCCTTGCTCTTAAATGCTGTGACTTCACAGAAAAATCTCTGCTTTGTTTTACTTCAACTGCTCTGTGGGTGTGAGTCTTTAAGGCCTCTTTCACTACCCATTAAGGTCAATGAACAGCTGCTAATGGTTCTAATGTATTTGAGCTTGACCAATGTGCAAGTAAAAGAAAACCCAAAGTGATTTATTTATCTTATACTGTGGGCGTCAATGACTATCTTGAAATCTGTTTCTTCTCAAGCCTAAATAAAAGACATGGATAGCAAATAATTGTTGATGAATAGGCATGTGTATACAAGAAACTAGGTCTGAAACTGAGGCAATATATGTTCCTAGCACATGGTAAAGATATGTATTTAACAATTCACCACATTTTATGATAATTGGGAATATTACTGTGAGAAATTAACAAGTATTATAATTCTCACAGTAGCTCAAATTATGGGATATATTAACACTTTCTTGTGGTCCTGGATAAAATCGATGTTAAGTGGTAAAGATGATGGCTACTAGAACCAAACAGCTATAAAGTCTGTCTCTACTTCACGTAGGGTTAAGGCTTCAGTTAGAACAGTTTTATTTAATTAAAAAGCAAAGATAATATGCATTAAAATTATAAGTTTCTATTATTCTAGAATAAGTTCAGTTCTGTTCTGTTCTAGTTTTTGGAAGTTGGCAAATTAAGTTTCTTGAAGAAGTAGCATGTCAAATGCTGAGCAGACTGCAGCTGCCTCAGCCCCAGGCCTATGGGTCCAGGCAAGCAGCACAACCCCCATTAACCATCAGCCCTCTGGGTGCCGCCCTGGGAACAGGGCACACAAGGAGAAAAATGGTGCTTGCCCTTACTGTATGTAAAGGAATAGAAAGTTTGGCTGTTCTGAGCTTTTCTTTATAAACTTTGGATAATAGCCCACTTGTTCACTGCTTGACTTTATGACTGCATATAGACATTGCTACACGAGTAGGAGTAACCAAACCATCACTTGATACACAGTTTGTGGTTGATGAAAACACAGCAAAATCCAGGCTCATTGCTACAGGAAATAATAATCCCTAAATAATGATTCATGGTTTGTTTTTTTCAGGATGGGACTTTCCTACTTTCCCTGAAAATGCAACAGTTTGTCAAGAAGTCAAACCACACAGCTAGACTGTTGTTTGTAGCCCTCTGCACACAGTATGTGGTAGTATTACAGATACCTCCATGCTTTGGACACAAGGACATGCACTGAGATGGCTTCTGCACCACTGAAGCCGTTGGTGGCAGCCACACTTCATTCTTCATGAAAAGCTCCGAGCCTTAGAAAGCTGGGCAGAGAAATACTAAAAATACTGTTTAAAAAATGATAGAGTGAAAAGTATATTTTTCCATGAGATAGGTTTGTTTATTTGACAATTCTCAGGTTTTACTGGAAAAGCCAAAGTTGATCAGCCACCCACTCTTCAACAGCCGAGCACCAAAAAGTCTCCTTCTCATTAAAAATGTTAACTATTACTTAATGATAAGAACAGTTCCTCAGAATAGTCTGCTGAAAACGGGATTTCCTCATGATCAGTGCTGCTTCAGTCTTGCTTCATCAGCAATCAACTGGACAACAGCTCCAGCCATTAACTTTGCATACTGTTTGTTTTTCCAGATCAAGCTATTTCCTCTTCCCATCAGCCGATTAACTTCTTTAGGGCTGCAGTTACTCCCATCTCCTCCTGCTCTTCAAGTTAAATTCTAAAAGGCAAGGTACTAATTTATTACTTACTCAAGTCTACTGTAAAACAATTGCAATTCAGAATGATCACAGTCTAATACATTACTTCTTAGTTCTTTGTATACGTATGCATATACATATGTATATGCATACATATGTATAAAAAATACAACTGTAATCTTAAATATGTTAATTTATTATTAAAATTGTCACTACAAAACAGAAAATATGCATATGTATTGTAAATGTATGGTATATATGGTGGTTTAAAATCAAATAGAAAAGAAACACATGATTTAAAAAATTAATTCTAATCAATTGTTTCTTCTTTTTCTGTTTGAGTTGTGAATATGTGCTCAGGTTGTAATTCACAGATGAGAACTGAAACATCTATTTTGCAAATCGCATTACAACATTGGACGGAAGTTTGTGCAGAGACCTGATTCCCCAGTTCTTTGAAATGAGCAAATAGCGAATTATATGTGGGTTAGAGTCAACCTACAGCTATGCTGGTGAAGCGTGGAGTCAAAGCACTAGAGAACGACAGGTTGGGAACCAGGTACATCTAGCATCTTAATTTATGATACCCTTGTTTCTATAATTATTTCAATTGCTGTGAAAAGTGCACTTAGGCATTTTTAGGTTAAGAAAGCTGCAGGGGGAACAAAGCAGAAATAATAATTAAAAGATATTTGCATTCTAAACAAGTGCTAAAACACAGTTGACAAATATCCCACACTGATTGGAAATGTGTTTGATAAGCAAAGATGCCAGACTTTCTCTACCTTTGGTATTTGCCCTGACGACAGAACCAACTGTTCCCAAGAATGATGAAGGATACTGTTAAGACTGCAGGAAGCTGAGGTCAGAAATCAAAAATATAAATTGCTGCTTTATGCAGACATTATTTTGATGCTTTTTAACCCAGAATAAATATTTCATTTAGGGGTTGGAAAAGCAGTAAAGGCACTTGGAAAGATTTCAGACTTTAAGATAAATTATACTAAATCAGTTGCATAGAAATATAGCTACCAACCTGTCACAGGAAGAACAAAAGCAATTACAACCTCCCTATAGATTTAAACAGGCTCATTACTCATTGAAATACTTGGAATAAATATACTACACCAGCCAATCCAGACAAGTTCTGTGTAATTATCCTTACATAAAAGCAATTTTAAAAAGGTGGAGGAAAGTTATCATCTCTTGGACAGGAAGAGATCCTGTTAGTGAGAAGGAGTTGGTGAAAAACAGGATGTAAAAACTTTAATTGCAAAGTCTGTCCTGGTATCTGAAAAGATACTGATTTTGTTATTACACTTGTAAAATCCTAAGGAAACTGAGGATTATTTTCTGCTATATGCAGATGGGTATAGCTCTGCAAAATGCTAGTCCGTTTGGGTTTAAATCTAAAGACATCTAAGCCAGATTTTTAAACTGCACAGGTATTTATCTTTGCATATCTAGGTCTTAAACATGTGTTTAAGCACTTTAGTCACAAAAGATACTCATGTGCCTAACTTTAACATATGTATTAAATACTAAGTAAAAATCAGCAACAGTTAATATATATGTCTGTGTAGGTATGTTAATGTCTATGTATACTGGCATACACAAGCTTATTTTAAATTATGTATTAAGCAAAACCTCACTTGGCAGGAGAAGGAGAAGAAAAACCTGGTACCACAGGTCAACAGGAACAGAGGCTACGCCTATACCAGACTAAGTAGAAATCCTGCAAATAGATAGCCATTGTCTCCCTGATGAGCCATATCTACCCAACAACCCAACTTCCATCTCCATTATCAGTTATTGAACAGATGGCTGTTCACAGGACTGGGTGAATAATGCAAACCAGTGTTTGCTAACATTGGTTCAAAGTCTGAACGGCTGTTTGATTCAGGCTTGTTCATCCACTTGTTATTCACTGTTCACAAACATTCGTGCTGAATGGGTTTCTCTTCACATGGATGTTTGGAGAATGGGTCTTTTTCATACAAAACCCCATATTCATGTGCAAACTAGGGCATTTGTGTGTGAACAAGGGTGTTCCTTATTCACCATTGGTTATTTGTGCTTCTCTGCCATTATGCCCCTTTTTGAAGTGTTTGTTGTCACTCATGGTGCATGACCTAGGTGATCAAATACAAATCAAAAATAAGAGTAACAAGCAGTCAAATTAATCAGTTCATCACGGCCTAAAAATAGTTCATCATCTATTAAATGTAACCTTTTAAAAGACAACTTGTAGATAATCGAGGAAAAAAGGACAATGCGTTCATTAGTATTCCCCTAAATCTGTAAATGTCTGCAGCTGTCCTGGAGATCAGTGCATTTATTGCAACCTGCTTACCTGAATGAGAAACACCCAGTCTAGTGTGAGGTTACAGATCGACCGGTGGTCAGAAACAGCTGTGGTAGCATAACAGATGCCAGCAGCCTGCTTCCTCTCTTCTGCTGGAGGTAATCAGCAGAATGAATTGCCTGAGTTTGCCCTACCAGAAGTGAGCATTCACCCAGGCTAGCTCGGATCAGCTCCAGCTGTGATCCAGCTGTGATCCCCTTGTCCCTCATCGCCACCTGGTCTGGTAACCAGGAGTCTGGTTCAGTTCAGCTGGCTCAGATCAGGGACTACAGCGCATTTGGGTAATAACTTCTGACAGAGCTCAGACTGAGTCCATGAGAAGTTTTCTGATTATGGCAGTTGTAAACTCTGTAATAGTGAATATCTAGAATATCTGGATTAAAGGGTCCTTCTAGATGTGAATATGGAGTTAGCTTCTTCCAGTAACAAAATTCTAGACAATTCCAAGACTTAAGTCACAGAAAATAGTATAAGCAATGGCATCACTATCTAACACCAGTATTTTAAGTCATTCATTCAGCTATTTTTACCTTTTTGAGTGTATCAATATTAATATTCTGAAATTAAGATTTCTTCTGTGAGCTCAACTCCTTTTGAGAGTACAGATGAGATCATGTGTTTCATTTGACTACGCTGGGCTGTTTTACTGTATCTTTTCTTTTTCTTTTTTTTTCAGTGCTTGAGAAGTAAATGTAAATTTGGAATGAGTTCCTTGACCCTTATCTGAGAAAATATGCTAGATGTGAGAAGCTTGCTCTCACATCCCAATAGTACAAGACCACTAAGTTAATGCCCTTCATTATGTGGCTGTCAGTTATATAAGAGCTAATTATGAATTATTAAACTGTAGAACTAAAGCTACAGCAGAGAGCGGGCTATGAAATCTAGTCACTTCTGTGACCAGGACGTGGTAAGTGTGTCTTTGCTGTGTCTACTGCATAAAAGCTTTGTGGATGACTGTCAGAAATTTAGTATTGCCCTGAACTGTAACCTTTGCATGGTGCCATCCATAACCAAGTGACCTGCTGCAGCTCATTAAAGTTAATGTAATGGATCATTTGCTTCTAATTGTGTTCATCAGCAAATTAGACTCACTTTTCAGCTGGCAGTAGGAGAGAAGAATACAGTTAAGTAGTCTGAGTGAATGAGGTATGTTCTGCTGTATGTTCCTTTGCTCAAACTCATGAGTATCGCACATAAGCAGAGCTAGAATAAGATGGCTCATTATTATAATAAAGAGAACACCTTTTTTACACATGTAATTTGAAGTGGTTTGACACTTTACCATTGTCCTTTTCTAAAGTGCAAGAGAAGTGCTTTTTAGCTCATACTGCCTGAATTGCTTCATGGGAAAGACTTCAACATCATCAAATATTGTGTTCTGCTATGACAAATTAGTCACATACATCAACAGAATGTTGTTAGAATACTTGCTGCACTGTATTAATAGCATTTCACTCCCAAAATTACTTTATCATCTAAAAATAAGTATCTAGTACTTATCATTCCTTTCCAACATACATCAAGATCATAGGAAGTAGCATGTGTTATTTAAAAACTATATTTCTAAAAAGAAAATATTCTCTTGAAGGAAGCAGCCTATTAATTCTAAAGCCTTGGGAGAGGTAACGTAGGAGCTATATTTTTGGTAGAAGTATCATATCCTCTTTATTGAGGTTGTGTTTGGTTCTTTTAAACTTTTATATCAAATCCAGGCAATGTATTGAAATAATGTGTAGTCACAAGAGTTTTCCATGCTACATTGTGGAAAACAGGAAATATTTATTTATATGTTTTAAAATATCTATTATTGGTTTAGATTGACCAAGTTAGGCACTTCATGCACCTTGTGATCTTACCACTGTCATACTCATTCTCCCTTCTAAGTTACTCTTACAACACAGTTTTTAAACTCCTGAGGCACTGTCCCATACTATGGGACCTGCTCTTGTAATGACAGACACCAAAACACAAGTAATAAAAGATTATCTTGGATCTTAATGCCTCACTGGCCCCAGTAATTCATATTGATATGAAATAAATGATGCATTCAGGTGACCATCTCATTGTACACAACTTTAAAATGTATATAAATATATATATATAAAAAGAATGAATATCTAAGGTAGAATATAGAGTATTCAGTAAGTAGGATAAAAGGAAATGGCCAAATCTATTCATAGTACACTGAATACATATTTCTTTCCCCCCACTTAGGCACATTGTTTTAGCCTGCTTCCTTGTATATGGCTCTGGCTAGTGCCAAGATTCATGTGCAGGTCCAGATATCACAAAGGAGCATTTCCTTCCAGGGACACCGCATGAGCCAGATTTGGCTGTTGTTTATGCAGACCACTGTCTCTGTGTATTGAGACCCAAAAGGCCATGGGAAAGAAAGGAATTAAAGGGAAGCTGAAGTGGTGCAAACTGGCCACACATCCTGCCATCCTCAATGGACATCAAGTGACATAACAGCAGCACTGGCTGGGGAAGGTGGGGCCGCCCCATGTAAATGCACCATGGTAGGTTCTCCCCTGAAAAAGAAAACTGGAGCTCACAAGAGATGACAAGTTGTGGGGATGGGCTCTGACAGAAAGCTGCTGTAGAGCAGTGCATGCTACGGAGTAAAAAGAGGGCATCTGCTTTTCCATACCTCTGCTGGAAGGGATGAATCAAGCCTTAGGAACTTACAGAGGAATATGCTTCATCATTCACATGCTCAGAAGTGAATCCTAGGTGCGAAGATTCAAAATTAAGGCTGCTCGGGTTCACAAATTTTAATCTGCAAATGTGATACTGACATATTTATTGAGGAAATGTTTGGAGCTACAGCAAGGGTCAAAAAGGATGATCGAGCAAGGAGTGAACTGAGTCCTTCCCTAAATACTGAGAAGTCTGAGTTACACTTTTAAATGTTAATATTTTTTAGTGTTTCTTGCCAAGAGCAGAAAATACCAGGGGTTTAATCTCAGGTATTTCTGACCAGCACACTACAATTTACTACAGGTCTGAAGAACATCTCTCCTGAGGAGATTTACCATCTAGATTTTGATAAAGTCAGAATGCTTCTCCCAACTGCATTTCAAGTGCTGATAAAACTGTCAGCCAGCACAAAACCTCACACGATCAAGCAGAGCAAGAAACGGGTGATCCATCACTAACAGGACACCCAACTACATTGTTGCCGAGCATCAACATCCCCCGATTTTTTTATTCTGTAGGCTCTTTCATTCTCCTTGCGGTATGCCTGTCTAAGGATGGACTCCTTCCTTAACAAGCAGTGATCTAAACCTTTAAAAAATCAATGTCTGCTCCCTTTTCCTCACTACACCAGATCCAGCAGTACTCCAGAGTTTGCATTATTACTATCTGGGAAAAGTGCATAGACAGTAGAGTGTGTAACATTTTTGTATGGTAGATCAGGGGCTATTTGCAAGCTGTTAGATGGCTAGTTAAGGCTAATATCCCTTTTTTGTACTGCTAAAGAATGGGCTGACTGGAGAATTTTCCATGCAGTATTTTGCCCTTCTGTTAAAGTGTTTTGTCTTGAAGTTAAGCATCTGCTTCAGTGCTTTCCTTCATGAGGGCCTGTATTTCCAGCTCCTGGCCTTATTTGATTTCTGGTCAAGTCACTTAACACCCTTACATTTCACTTACTCCATCTGTGAAATGTAGAAAATTAAATTTAGCCTCGTTATGGTGGTATTGTAAAATGTTTGTCAAGCACTTTGAGATCATAAATTGTACTATTACAGCATTTAGCAGATATGATTGTACCACACCATAGAAAACAGTGTTATCAGGGAGATCACTGTGTGTCCGTGACCAGGTGCCTCCACTCAGAAAGGGGTTGCTGCATGAGACACATAGAGAAATTAGGAAACATGTGCAGTCAAAAGACTGAAGGGAAAGTTTGATCTAGTTCCACCTACCCTCCATCAAAGACATTTACCTATTTAAGAGAAGTTAAGGGGGAGGTCATCAGCATTTTATGTGCTTTCTGAGTGGGAGCAGGATGCTAAGGTGAAAGAGGTTCTTCCACTGTCCTTCAGATACCCTTGGATAGAGCAACTGTTGGCCTTAGGCTAAGGCTGTGCCTAAAAGCTGGGGAGGAGCCACCAGTTTTATTAAAGACTGAGCAGGATGCTGTGCATCAGGGCATCCTGGCACCTCCCAGCTGCTTATCAGTCCATTCAGCTCCATAACCACCATTCTCCTTAAATAAAACCAATGTTCTCCTACTTCCATTACAGGACTAGTTAACAAAACCCACCACAATAACATAAGTGGTGACTGGCTTCCTAATATGTCCTGAATGTTGAATATTATGTTGGATTTCCCCTTTTCTAAGAAACAGCAACAAAGCCTATTTTCATTAGCATTTAAGAATCTGAGTCACCTTTTAGATGCAGCCACCTCTTTTCCTTTTTTTTCTTTTTTATTCCCCCCTCTTTTAGGCAAGAGCTCATTGTCATTCTGAGTGAAGAATCTGGGTCCCCGAGGGTATGTTTTGGAATAAATTCATGATGCTCTGCTGTGATATGCTTGGTGAGACTGAACTCTCTATAGTGAACTCCTGCTTGAATCTCTGCCTGGATCTCTGCTTCATCCTTGTGAAAACCAAGAATCTAGAGCTAGCTGTAAACCAGTTGTTTTCCTACCTAAATTGAAAAATAAAGATATACATTTTTTACAAGAGTTGAAACATTTCTCTTTTTCCGTTGTCTGTTCAAGTCAGAGGAATTTCCTCAACAAAAATAAGGACATTTTCTAGGATGGGTTGTTTGTTTGTTCGCTTTAATTGATGACTACCTCATTATCAATGAAATCTGGTTTGCTGCAAGATTTCCAACCAGCTCTGCCACATCGACATGCTACCTATAGGAAGGGATAAATTATTTTCCTTTTTTTTTAATTAAAACCCACTAGTATTTATTGAGCAAAGAAGCATTACTTTTAATCTACATATCTAAAAGTATTGGTATATACACTGGTCTCAAACATAAGTTGTTACTAGCATACCCATTTAGCTTATTGGACAGTGGTTTATAAATAATGATGGTTTAATAAAGATATCATACTTGCCCCTATGCTGCACCTGATAACATTAGGCAAGGTAGTATGATATGATGACTTAGTAAAATGGTTTAAAAAAAGAAAAAGTCATTACAGATATAAGTCTTCAAGGGCAGATACTTGTGAAGAAATTCTTTCTTTTCCATGTTCTTTTTTTTTTTCCCTCCAGTTCTTCTGGTTCAGTGGGATAAAATCTTCAAAACAAAACACCAGGGCATAAAAATGCCATTAACATGAATAAAAATAGCACCAGTAACTCCTTAGTGACAACTGACTTCACAGTGTCAAAATCACACGCTTTTATTGACCTAGTTGAATTTCTTCCCCTCAGAATCAGAAACTTACCCAATTTCCTGCAGGAATGTCTGTACAGTTTTAGTTTAGTTTACTCATTAATGTTTCAAGCCTTTCTACCACAAAGGAACAGACACATGAAAGTGAAAATGTACCTTTTTTTTCACAGCAGGGAGCCTTCATAATGAAAACTTGGCATGCACACCTGAGGAGAACAGTAAAGCTGAGAGAATTTACATATGAGGATTGTAATGCTTTGCTTTTTTTTCTTTTTTTTTTTTTTTGCAACTGCAAAAGAAAAGCGAATAAAAAGAGAACATGTGACATTTTGGCACCAAGGTTATCAAGAAGACATCAATTTTACTTCTGTATTAAAGATGCAGACAAGACAGCAAATATGTAATTTTAAGTGTTCTGGGCATCTTCTACATTTTTTTCTGTACATCCATGACAGCTAGTATTATTTTTGAGGTTTATTATTATTATTTCTCCTGAGTGCTGTATAGAAAGGACTCAGTTCACCTTCAGGATCTAGGAGAAAAAGCTCTCATTCATTACAGTGAGAGGTGGTTGAAGACCTAAAAAATGTGAGGAATGAATCTGAAAACCTGGGATATCTTATGTTCAAAGGCAGCTAGTTACAAGGCTGCATGCTTTCTATGTTTTGCCTGCTTCTCAAATGTGGGCTTCCCTTTCAGTGTCTAGTGGTGTTTGGGAGATTTGTTTGTTTATCATCTACAAATTAAAATAAACTGCAAAAAAATTAATTCAGCTATTTTCTTCTAAATAAATGCAACGCTGTACCAAGGCAATTAAAGCACCTAAAAGTATTTATACACTAAATAAAAAACTAAGATGATGCTCTTTTAAATGAGTGTACAAATTTGGATAGAAAATAACCCTCTGTTACCATCTGCCATGTTTTGTCATTTCTGTCTTATTTTCCTGTTCTGTACTTCCACACACTGTGACATCTATAACAACCCATGCTATTCCTATTATCAGCAGGTTAAGTTTTCTTTATAAGTCATCTGTATGTAATTCACCTGTGGGTATTATTTAGCTGATATTTTAAAAGGAAGAAAGACAACAAAAAACAGAAAAGAAAACCCACAACTCCAAAAAATCACCCCACTTTCTTACAACTTAAAACCAAATCTGAGTTCTGAGTATTGCCCGACTTCATCCTCACAGGGTATCAACTCATTTAATCTGCCTCAGCTTTCCCATTTTTATGCTGGGAATAAGGTTAAATTTCCTGTCATAAAATAGCCTAATTATTATTTGAAGTTGCTAATTATTATTGTATAGATAGATAAAAGCAGTTGGTGAAAGAAACAGATTTAAAGGTATAATGCCAGCATAAAACCTTTTGTTTCATCTTTAAAATATCATGAATCATTTGTGCTAATCAGCCATGGGGCATATTTATTTATTTGATTTTTTAATCAGTAATTCATTCTTAGGTTTCTCCTTAACTTTTCTGCTGCTTCTGCTGGAACGAGGAATCTCCTTGTTTGTTTGCAGATGTTTGACTACTACTCAAAATTGGGTTATTTCCTATGTTCATTTTATGAATCTTCATCTTTCTAGTGCTGTCTCTCTAAATACAGTTTTTGCATGGCTTTTAAGCTCTCCTTGTCCCCCAGGATAGTCCCCTACTATCACTCTTAGAAAAAAGCATTCATTGAAATAGAAAAGAAAACAGAATTTGTCTAACAGTATGAGTACAGAATATATAAGTATATGTAAAAAAGAAAGTCAAAGTAAGACAAATGAACAAATGTCAATATTTTAACTTGCTTTTCTACAAATAACCTAAAGTTCATTCCATTAACCACAAATATAAATTATAGTATCTTTGATGCTTCTAAGAGTGTCTACAGCTGGGTAATGAGTTTTTGACAAAACAGTGTCTCCTTCCCACAAAAGAAGTCAATCGTTTCACACTGC
This sequence comes from Coracopsis vasa, assembly GCA_026283785.1. NCBI lineage: Eukaryota > Metazoa > Chordata > Aves > Psittaciformes > Psittacidae > Coracopsis > Coracopsis vasa. Next base: position 16,923 of record JANHGB010056983.1, read on the forward strand.
AGCTGCAGCTTAATTCCCAGGGGACACCAAACCAACATCTCCTTTACCTCTGTTTGTTAAAAAAACAAACAACAAACTTGCATTTAGTTCATTTCATGTAACAGTAGCAAAGACTAAATTAAAATTATAAAAAGAAAGCAGCAATTCAAACCAAAAACTGCTTCAAGGGCATCACTTAATATCTGATCAGAAATGAAAGGAGTAAATGTCCACCCAAAAGCAAATCATCTACAGGCAACAATTTTCAGGAAGGAAAAAGCTCAGCCAAGGGAAGAATTTTGCACAAGCAATTGTCTTTAAAGGAAAAGGCATATACACACACTGATAATACTCATGTTGCATCCTGTCCTTGACCCTATGTATCCTACAGGGGGGCAAGTTCCCTTTTGTCTTCGTCCTGAAATAACCAACTGCAGCACTGATGCCATGAGCAGATTCATGAGTCCGTATTCCTGCAAAATTTGGCTGAAGGAGCATTTGGTCCTGAAGACCAAAGGGTACTTAGTGCTCATAAAGACACCAGTCTTCAGGGGAAGAACAATATTTCCTTACTGTTGTAATTTGAATCACAGGATGAGAGAGAGCTGCCTTGCAGCAGAGAAGCTCAGTTCAGCCCACAGCTTGCAGCAGGAGGGTGCCAGTTTCTCCTCCAAGAAGTTGTCCACCAAAATGCCTCTTCTGGTCCTCCACACCCATCATAGAGCAGGCTGTGAGGAGGAATGCAGAGGTGTGTGCTCTGAGGAGGAGGATTGCACCCAGGCTGTGTCCACCAAAATGGAGTTAACTGGTACACACTTCTGCAAAGAAACCTTGTCATGTTAAAACCCCAGGAAGGCTGGTGCATATTATGTCAGGGCAGAAAGCTGTACCTATGTGTACTAGAGACATTTAATGTGTCATTAACACTGCAGCACAGGATCTTCCCCAAAGTGGTTTTCCCAAGAGGGAATTATCTGGGATCCAGAGGAGCTAAAAGACAGATCCTCAGAGCTATTTAGGCACCTGACTCCTTTGAAAACAAGGAGATGTGAGCATTTCAATAACTGTGAGAATCTAGATTTTCAGTAAGCATCATCCTATTTTGAATTCATGGTAGTTCGTCTCCATCAGAGCAGGCTTTCTTCTTGCTGAGCAAAATTTATAGGATCTGTGGTCAATTCCTGAAATATATTCCCTTTCTTTTAAAAAAAAAAAAAAAAAAGATAATTTAAGTTGTCTTTTGGAAAAA
>JANHGB010056987.1:0-10530 GCA_026283785.1 Coracopsis vasa
GCCAGTGCTTGGTCACCCTCACAGTAAAAAAGTGTTTCCTCATGTTCAGATGGACTCTGCCATGTTTCAGTTTGTGCACATTGTTTCTGGTCATGTCACTGGGCACCACGGGAAAGAGCCTGGCTCTGTCCATCTTCGCACCCTCCCTTCAGGTATATTTGTACACATAGATAAAAAAGTGTTGCAGAGCCCTGGCCTGGGGCTTCAAACATGACCAGTCTGTGGGCAGTGCTAGTTCATGTCTCACTGGGTTCTGTGCTTTGCTGCAGGCTAGCACTGATCATCCTGGGGAAGGCAAGTGAACAGGTGAGCGGAGTTGTCCATCTAGCAGAGAGAAAGGGTAGAACATTCCTTATGGCACGTTTGGGTAACCAGTAAGTGCTCTGGTGCCTGAAAGTAATAAATACAGCGCCATGAATACATGGCAGTCAGCTCTTCCACAACACTGACTCAGCAGATTAAACATCAAGACCCTGGTGTTGCAAGAGTTGATTATAATTTTCAGATTATTCCTCTTCTGTTGTGCAGTCTCTTCCATAGATCTGAATGCAGCTTTTAAAACAGATAATTTTCTTGCCTCCCTTATTTTGAAGATAGTTTTAGCAGCTAGACATGTTCTAAATTCAAGTTTCATTCACATAGCTAAGAGAGAATTCATCTGCATTTAGCTACAGTCTGAAACTTGCTTCTCCTAACCAGATAGTAGGAAGTTTTGCATGTTTATCATATATTGCTGGATAAACGATTTATGAAGTTGGTGTTCCTGAGGCTTTTGAAACCATTAATCAAGGGAAATTTATTTCATGGATTACATAAAGTAAATTATAATCCATTGTATTTATCTGAATAATGCTGTTTAGTTGGCATGTGCGTAGATTTCATTTTAAAAAGTGAACAAAAGCATTGCAGGGTTTGAATGTCAAGTCAGAAAATGTGATAGTAAGGTTAAACCCCATCTTCTGTACTTGGTCAATCATTTCTGTTTTCATCTGTATCAGTTAAAATCTACAAAAGAAAATTACATCTTTGCAGTGATAGCAGTGCTTGAAATACTAAGCTTCTGCATGTTAAAAAAATTGTGAGGATTTGCAGTTAATGTAGGTGAAGGTTGGACCACTTTGGTCAAGCACAAAACAACCTCTTTGTTTTAAAACAAATCCTGTTGCTTTTAAGCATTCCAGCTGAACAAAAAGGCAATTTATTAGAAATATTTGAAGGAATTAGTGGTAGTGGTTTTGTGAAGAGAGTCAATTACTTCAATTTCCATCAGAAAATGTGCATTTTACTGAAGACCTTAAAGACACCAAGTGTTGTGAAGTATTAAAGTATTAAAAAAGCCAGAACTTGGTGAGATTTCTGTGTTAGGGGAAGGTGTCAGACTTAATTGTTCTGATATCTCTAACACTGTTTTTTATTAACATTTACATATTTTTCTAGAATATGCGTTTAAGGCCATAAACCAAGGTGGACTTACATCTGTTGCTGTCCGTGGGAAAGATTCTGCAGTAATTGTAACACAGAAGAAAGTACCTGTAAGTAGTTTGAATTTGGGAGTGGGAGGGGGACTGGAAGGAGGTGAGAAAAAAGGTGTGGGGGATGAGACTTTGATATTGTATTTATTAGCACTGACCTGTATTGCTGCTTGGATTGATTATCTTACTATCATTCTGCTTATTACAAGTTCTAGCTGCATTTAGTGCTCAATTGTACATTTCTTCACTAAGTACTGTAATACTGGTTTTCTCTATAGTTGTGGGAGGGATGAAGCTAAGACACGAAGTTGGTCCTGCTGTACATTAGCATGCATACATTTCTCTGGCTTGTAAGGGCTGTAAGGTCCATAATCAGTTTCATGATTTCTTTAATTCCCACTCAGACAATGTTGTACCAATAGCAAGTAGAACAATTTCATGAGTGTTGCAGCAGAGTGGTGATGACAAAGCGGGAAAACCTTGTGTTTGAAGGACAGTATGCAATAAGAGCTGTTGTGGTTTAAGTCCAGCCAGTAACTAGGTACCATGCAGCTGCTCGTTCACCCTCATTCCCTCCCCAGCCCCCAGTGGGATGCAGAGGAGAATTAGTAAAAAAATGTAAAAACTCATGGGTTGAGGTAAGAACAGTATAATAATTGAAAAATAAAAGTAAAATATAATACAATAATAATAGAAAATAGAGAGAGGAAGGAATAAACCCCACCCCCTCCAAGGAAGATGCCCAGCTTGTTCCCAGGCAGCAATCAGCCCCTCCTGGCCAACTCCCCCAACTTTATATACCGAGCATGACACTCTGTAGTAAGTAATATCCCTTTGGCTAGTTTGGATCAGGTGTCCTGTCTCTGCTCCCTCCCGTCTTCTTGTGCCGCTCCTCACTGGCAGAGCATGAGACACTGAAAAGTCCTTGACCAAGGTAAGCGCTGCTGAGCAACAACTGAAACATTGGTGTGTTATCAGCATTGCTCTCAGACTAAAGCCAAAATGCAGCACTGCACCAGCTACTAGGAAGAAAATTAACTCTATCTCAGCTAAAATGAAGGCACAAGCACAAGTTTTTTTATTTTGTGTTTTCAGAGTCTCTTCAGAGGGAAAAGGACTTTGATGTTGGTCATGCTCTAGCTGTCATCCTTTTCCAGATATTGCAGTTTTATCTTCCCTATTCTCCTATTTCTTCTTTTCGTGCCTATAGCAGTAAGTAGTGGTGAGCCTGAAAGGCAATTTTTAGCTGTTAGTTGATCCTTTTGGGCTTTTTTGTAGATACAGGAGTATCCCGAGTCTGGTTTGGGGGTTGATTTGTTTAGGTTTGTTTTTTTTTTTTTTACTCAAAGGACAGTGTTTTCTATTAGTTTATTTCTGTTTCGTCTTTAGGACAAGTTACTGGATTCCAACACAGTGACTCATTTATTCAGAATTACTGAAAACATTGGCTGTGTGATGACAGGAATGACAGGTATTTATTTCACTATCTTTTTTAAGTATCTGAAGCGTGTAGTTTGCAAACTTTGCGTCACGTAAAACAAATAAGTGCTCTAGGAGATTCGTTCCACTCAGTCTGGTTTTGGAGAACTTGCCTAGTTCTGATGTATGCATGTAAAGATGACTCAAGGTTGACCCTGGAATTTGCATTCTCAAGCAATGCTAGGAATAAAAATGGTACATGTTCAGTGAAATTAATATTGATTCTTCCTGTCTAGCTGACAGCAGGTCTCAGGTGCAGAGAGCTCGCTATGAGGCTGCTAACTGGAAGTACAAGTATGGCTATGACATCCCTGTGGATATGCTGTGTAAAAGGATTGCAGATATTTCTCAGGTCTATACGCAAAATGCTGAAATGAGGCCTCTTGGTTGCTGTAAGTATAGTGTATGAAATTAATCTTTTCTGTTTCTTGTCTAAGCCTGCAACTTAAAGTATAAGAAATTCTCACCCATTTTCAAGTTGCACGAGATACAGATGTAACTGAATAAGTAAGAGGGATGAACAGCCAACTGAGAGAGCAGTGTTGGAAGTCTTGAATTGGAGCCATGATTTTGCCATTGAGGCAGCATTTGAATTGGAGTAAATGATTTAGCATCTTTAAAATGTGCAATCCTATTTCACCTTTGCTTCTGGGGCTGTGCTTGTGCAGATTTTCTGCATCTTAATCATGCAGATTAAGGATTTTCATCCTTAATCTGCATGATTTTTGCTCTTAACCATGATATATGTAATGTAGAGAAGGGCTTAAAAATATTTCACATGCAAGCATTTCTGCATCAGTCTTGTATAATGACAGCAGATGCAGCTTAAATTAAACAGATGTGTGCAGAGTTGTTTTTTGTAGGTATTCCTGGTCATCTGTGTATTCTGAGGTTGGTTCTGACTTGTTTTTTCTCTTACATTTGGCTGTGAGCAAATTATAACTGTACTGTTAGACTGTCCGGGAACTAAGCTAAAAGACTTAATGCTTCCTCAATTACGTTTTCATTAGACATTCTTCTGGGTTTCTTTTTGTTTGCTTGGTGGGGTTATTTTTCTATTTTTTTTTTTCTTCTGTCCACTGAGTGGAATACTTTCAGAATTGGTGAATCACTTCTCGTAATCATAGTAAGCACCAGCACTTCTCAGTACAGAAGTGACAGTCATGGTTGCACCACGGTTTCCATGATAGGGCAATTTTCCTATGTTTGTGATGTTCAGGAATGATTGTTTCTTTCTTCCCTTGGCATTTCCCCATGCCTTCATACTACTGGAAAGTGATTTTTGGTATTGGGTTTTTTGTTTGGGTTTTTTTTGTTGGTGTTTTTGTTTTTTTTTTTAAATAGATGAATGCAAATATCTTAACTTTCCTTAAGGCTTTTTGAAAAGATGCTGGGAAATAGTTTATCTGTTGCAGTAATAGCTGCTCAGAAGCTTATCAGCTGTAACTACTAGTTAAAAGTTTCACAAGTGTAAAGCAAAAATAATTTAAAACCTTGATCCTGTTCTGGGCTTTTTTTGTTGTTGTTTTGCTTTTGAGTTATTTTTAATATGCATATTGAGTCTATACAAATCTAGAAGTGTAGGTGAACATACATGCATTTTAGTGACGTGACCAGTTTGTCACATCCAACTTGAAGCACTTCATCAGATGATCTTCAAAGGCTTAGTTCTTTGTTCTGTTATTTCCACATTCCACTATTTTTCCAGATTTTTTTTTTATTACCTTTTCCTTTGAAGAGGAAAAGGGATGTAATGCAGCGCTTTTCAGGATTGCAGTCGAGAAGTCTAAAGTTGATCTTTTAATATTTCCATTAGTTTCAACATATTTGTGAAGTTGCTTTCTGGTGGAAGGCACCTGTTAATAGAACAATTGTTTACAGTTTTTGAAAGTGCCATATAGTAAGCAGGATGTGAACTGTGGCTGGGTTAACTTTGTATTGGGGTTAAATTCTTGTATTTCCTGACTTTGTGGTTCTCTACACACATGGCAAAACTGTTTCTGCGTTTAATGAGGAACCTTCTTTGGTAATGACAGAAATCTAGTTAGCACTAAATGGAGTTGCATGCCTGTTAAGAAGATGCTAGTAACAAATGTCAAATTGTAGATAAAGAGGAGATCGCAGCTCTTGGTATGGGACTGGTTCCCAAAAATGTACTGCTGTGCATGCATGATTTTCATTGGAGGGGGCTATGTCTAGTCTGTTCTTCAGCTTAGTGAAATTGCTAAAATTGGGGAAAGAAATAAATTAACAAATTTTCTCTTCAAGGTATGATTTTGATTGGTATCGATGAAGAACACGGCCCTCAGGTATACAAGTGTGATCCAGCAGGTTACTACTGTGGATTCAAGGCCACAGCTGCAGGAGTTAAACAGACAGAGTCAACCAGTTTCCTTGAAAAGAAAGTAAAGAAGAAATTTGATTGGACATATGAACAAACGGTAGAGGTAGGCCAGCAGAAGGAATTAAAGATCTATTAAAGTATTTTTAATGAACACACTGTATGTAGGCTTTTGATGTAGAGGAATGCACTTAGGCATTTCCTGTTTTCTTACAGTTCTGTATTGCTGCCAGAGCAAATACAGCTACTCGAACCAGAGAATCTTTTGGAGGTATTTTGCAAATGCTTGAACGGTCATTGAATCTGCTCTACGTTAGCTGAAGCAGAATCTGTAATTGTAGCACTTCCACTGTAGCGGGTGATTGGTTACTACAATGCTTGATTCTGGGGATACTAGTTCAAGTTCCATTTAGTGGCACTTAAAACAGTCATTGTGTTAGAAAGCATTTCAAACAGGATGTCATAGTGCTTGTCTGTCAGTTTAGTAAACATAACAGTTCTCATAGTAAGCATAACAGCTGGTGTTCAGGGCCCATTAAAAAGATGCATCCCACTTATAAAATAGGCCAATGAACTTAGTTTATAAATCATCCTTAATTTTTCACTTACGCTATAGAGATCTGTCTAAACAGTCTTTTTTTGTGGCATACCTGTTTCCCCTGCCAGGCCTTGTTCTTCTCTCGTAATGTTACATTTCCTGCATCACAAGATGAGCAGTTGAAATGTAGAGTAACAACCTAACAACTGATGCCCCTGTAAGATTATTGTATTGAGATCCCTGTGAGTGCTTTGCAGATTTAGACCTTCAGCTAAGTTACTTGTGAAATCTACATTGCTGTGAAAGTACCATTTAACCAGAAAGTTCTTCAGCATAAATTCATAAGGTTTAAGTGTATATCTTAGTAAGTACTGATTTCCTTAGTATGTGAATTCTTTGATCCTGAGGGGGTTAAATAATCATATCGTACTGAAATCGAATTTATTTGCAATTACTTCAGAGATCCTTTCTTATCCTGGCTAAGTATTTTTCACATTAAATGTATTTTTCTATCACTGCTTGATTATATTGTGCATGCGTCTTGTTGAGAGGTAGATGAAACAGTCTTTTCATTTTCTTGTTTTTAATTCATAAAACCTCCATGGTATGGTGCAAATGCGTACTTGGTAATTAATCTGGCAGTCAAATCCTGGATGCGCTTCTGTACCTTTTGTTGTCTTTTTAAAAGTGCTGAGATTGTGAACGTAGGTCAGATGCTGGTACTCTAAAAGTTGGCAGTGACACGGACAAGCAACTCTCAAGCAGAAACATGATCATGTTTTTGTTGTGCTCTTTGCACACATGCACACATGCTGCCTTTCTTTTTTTAAAGCTTGTGGTGCAGTAGAGGTACTGCTCCAAGGGCAAGAACTCTGGGTTTTCTTATTTTAGTGGGGTATTTTTACAACTTAACAGTCTTCTGATAATACATCTTATATGGTCTTATAGAATTATTGCAGAATCAATATATTATCACGCTGAAAATAAACTTTATCTTGTCTGGTGTTCTACACTTACTAACACTTTGCTGATCAGAATTAAATGGCAGCATGTCAAAATAACTGATTTGATAAGCGTCTAGCTGTATAGCTGTTTTATGAAACTTCTTTTTATGCTCAATCATAATTTTGAGGATACATCTGTAGCATTATTATGACCCTACTGCAGGGTTGAGTATGAACGAGGTTACAAAGAGCACCTTTTAAAACAATTGATGATTAGGGTGCAATAAAAATAAGTCAAGCCATGATAAAATACAGTTTTTAAAAACAGACAACATAATTTTAGTTACCGGAAGAAAAACGCAAGATGGAAGCTACACAAGTGACATGTGCTTTGAGTAATTTTGGACTGTAATACTGATGTCTGTATTATTTGCCACTAATGAAACATGTTCTCTTTTTGGGACCTGGGCTTTTAATTTTCTAGTGACAAAGTTTGGGTTTTGTTATGTGGGGGTTTTGTGCTATGAAAAAGACATATCCCTTTGGTTTTTGTAGGTTGGAGTTTTTAGGGAGAGGACTGGGGTGGGACTGTATTCTGTAACAAGGGGAAACTATTTGAAACTTTTCAGCTAAGGTTTTGAGGTGGAAGGAAATAACTTAAAACTTGAAGGAAGGGTAGTTGTGAATGCTACATCTATTTGAAAAAAAAAAAAAAAACAACAAAACCTTAGTGCTTTCTGTTTAATGATAGGGGTTTTTGTCATCTTTCAGACAGCAATAACGTGCCTGTCTACTGTACTATCCATTGATTTCAAACCTTCAGAAATAGAAGTTGGTGTAGTTACAGTGGAAAATCCTAAATTCAGGTAAGTGATCAGTGTTATAAAACTTGGTGTGTGTTTCTCTAGTTATGTGCAATTAGTTTGAACTTCTTTGTAATGATAAGTCAAGAAAAAAAAAGAGAAATGTCAGAAGTTGAAGTTTTTGAGGTTTTTTTCTTGTAACTCTTCAAAATGTGTAGGGCTATAAAACATTGTTCGAAAACACATAAAACACATCTTTAAAATGTTTGACGTGGTTAAAGGGTGTCAACAAAAGCATTATCTTTTGTTTCTTAAAAGGGTATTGCTTTATGTGATGATTAAAATATAGTTACATCTGGTATAGGTGGGTTTTCATACTTAAAAGAATAAAGGTTTTTCTTTGTACTAGTATATGAAGTCCACTTCCAGATCATAGTCGGGACAACTAACACAGTGAAGTCTGGTTTTATACTAGGGAAAATTTTGCAGATCACTTAGGTTTTTTTATCTTTTTCTAAATGGGATCTTTAAATTACTCTTGCTCATCTTGTAATTGCAGCAGTTTTTAACATCTCCAGTATATAGTTAACACATTATGAATTTGTATTCTTTGAAATGCTATATATATTTGGTGAGATTAAAAGATCCTGGGCTTAAAAATCACTGCAGTGATGTGAAACTGTCTTGAACTACTTTCTGAGTACACTGCATTCCCACCTAGCATGAAAGCAAGACACCTGCTATTTTCTCCCTCCCCTGTTACTGCCTGAATCTGAGTGCAGTGCGCTGTGTGGAACTGGTCAGTCTATTAAGACAGCACCTGGAAATCTTGCTGCTGAGGGCTATACCTCACATCAGATACAGTGTCCCTGATGGTCTTCACACAACACAATGTATATCTGGGGAAGTATGCATGAAATGTGAGACAATATGTTTCGGGGCTTTTTTTTAACGCAGAAAGACCCTCTGGGTATGTGCTACCAAAAATTTAGGTTAAGTCTGGCTTACTGCAGAAGAGTGCAGTTATTTCTGCCTTAGCCTTTTTTTTTTTTTTTTTAATTATTATTATATACATTTTTAGTGTATACTATTTTTAAAAAATTGAGAAGAGAGGGACAGCTAAGTAGGGAAGGAAGGTCCTCTGCTGCTTTAGTTTAGCTATTTGGTAGGTGGGGACTGAAGAGAGGCTTCAAAGCTTTGGGTCTTACAGGTGCAGTCTTTTGAGTGCTTCCTAATGTGTTTAAAGTTGACATGGTGATGACAGGTGGTTTTGCATTTGGTGTGTGTTGAGGACAACAGAATAGCATAGATTTTTTTGAGAAAGCATGCAAGGAGCTGCATTACCCCTTTTTTCTACTGCTGCTCAAGGGTCAAGTGCTAGCTTTCTAGCAACCTTCACTTACCATTCTGTGTCCTTTTCAGAAAGGATAAATAACAAGTAGAGGGAGAAGGCTATGAAAACGTGTGTCCCCCTTGGAGTATCATACTAATTACCGTAGCCATTCTTCTCACAAGGTCCCAGCTTGCAAATATATTAGTCATGAGAAATGAGGAATGTTGTTTTACCATTTGTTACCTCTTTGCTTTCTAGTGCCTTTGATTCTTCCTTTATTTTTCGGAAAGAATTGGAATGTTGGCCTGTGGCCCTACCAGCAGGGCTTTAAAGGGCTGAAAGATGCATTGTATATAACTTACTTCTGTAGGTACTAGGTTATAATATTGGAGTTTAAGGTGAAGAATCATTTAAGCTATTTAAGATTTCATTTTGTTCTTTCAGGATCCTTACAGAAGCAGAGATTGATGTGCACCTTGTAGCTCTGGCAGAGAGAGACTAATTAGCATTCCCATTTCCATTGTCTGCTTCTGGCCAGGATATTTGGTGAAACGAAAACACTTATTAATGGCTTTAGATTATGGGTGGAAAACCGTGTTCACTATATGATGTATTTTACTCTGTACAAATAAAACAGAGGTTTTTGAAATACTTAGTGTCTCCTTTTAATGTGATTTTTTTAACTTTCAGTTCTATGAAATTATTATCAAAATGCTTCGTGACTTTGAATGTTTCTGTGGTGATTCTTGCTTTTTAGTTGTATTTTAAGAGAAATTTTATACTCTGCACGATATTTTTCATCTGAGCTATTTGGCTCCTGATGTAAAGTTTTATATCAGATTATGTGGTGTGTGTGTCTTGAGGTAATTCTTATATTTACATGTATCCTCCTCTTGCCCTGATACTGAAAGGCTTGTAACATTACTGGTTTAGCTGTGGGGAAATTAAGATGACCCTTAATATTTGCTCAGGTTTGTATGAGGATATAGGACAAATGTTAAAGGAAAAAACTTGAGCTGCAATTCCCAGTGCATTCCTTTAAACTGATTTATTTGGGGTGCAGGTAGTGAATTTAACAGACATCTGCTATTAAAGAGCTTTGAAGCTAACATTTATTTAGGGAAATAGATTGTATATGTAGTATCCTTTGGGATTTTGGCTTCCTGTCACCTACCTGGTTTTGAGGCTTTGAGCAGTCCAAAAACAATGTTGGGGCTGGATTTGGCTGATACACAAATTCCATCAATAAGAATGTGCCTGGGAAGCAATTCCCCTTGCTCCTTCAAAGTTCTGGGTTAGGAGAAAAGAGAACACTACAAAAATTCGAGTCAAGATGAAGAAAAATACATTTTTGTTTTGCTGAAACTGAAGAGGTTTCAGTCTCAGCAGCAAAAAGGGATATGAAGTTATGAGGAAGGAGACACTGAGGAGAAAGGGAAGATTACTGGGAAGGGAAGATTTTTAGCTGCTGGGTAGACATGGGAGTCATCTTGGAAGAATGCCAAGCTAATACAACCTACCTCCTTACCTTCAGTTCTGTCATGCTAGGCCTATATTTGCTTTAATTACTTCAAAAAGTCTCTGATTTTCTTTTTTTTTGTTTTTTTTTTTTTTTTTTTT
>JANHGB010056988.1:0-14693 GCA_026283785.1 Coracopsis vasa
ATACAGGGAAGGTCACATTTAAATATGAACACGGTTTGCATGGAGCTCTTTTACCCCCGTGGAAACAGGCACTCCAGTCACACAAGGTGCCCTGGTCCCTGTAGGTCAGCTTCCCTTTACAGACTTCTCACATGTGTGGCTTGAATGTCATTGTGGACTTGAACAGTTCTGGTTTAGCTGAGGAGAAAAAAGGGTCGTCTTTTGAAGCAGGCTGCCATGCCCTTCCTCTGGGAGCAGCCAGGCTGTTACAGTAATCCTGCTCCAGCCAGTGGTGCCAGGCACAGCAGAGGAGACTTTACCCTTTGAGCTCTCAGCTGCTTTTCCCTCAATGGCTTTTTATTGCACCATTGTTCGCATTACTCCGGTCTCCTCTCTGTATTGATAGGCATGTAATGGCTACAGCAGAAATACTGGCTGGGAGGAAGTGAGACCAGGGGATAGCGTTTCTGGGCAAATTAAACCCTGGGTTTCTTTTCAAGCTTCAGTTCAGTTGCTGTGCCCTGGAGGACAAACTGTGCTGATGGCAATTACGGAGCAGCCAGGTGCCAAACATAGTTGAGTCGCAGGTTAATGCTGAGCTACCTCAGCACATCCAGCACTGTCAAATCAAGCTCACTTCCACAGCTATGCCAACAGACCTGTGATGTGCAGGTGACAGGTCTTTCTCTCCAGTTATCTTCTAGTTACTTTCTTCCTATGCAGGCTTTCCTCTAATAGGAGCTGACTGCTGTGGAGTGCTTGGTTTGCTATCACTATAATCTGTAGCTGGCCAGAAGTACCTGTGTAGGAGGACAGGTTAAACTTTTCACCTCTGTATTGCTGGTGATTAGAGTCTTCAGTCCTTGCGCCTGGCTTTGAGTGGTAAAGAGAAGCAGGAGATTGCCTGAGTGAAACGAGAGACCAAGAACTGGCATTAATTTCCTCTCATTTGCATTGGCTCCATCGTTGGCAACGTAGGCTGGGTTTGTAGTTCTTGCTTTGTCTTGGCCGATGCACTGTCTGTTCCCATGGAAATGGGGTGGAAGTGGCAGGTGTCAGTGGAGAACTTGGTGTGGATCAACTTCCCCTGCTTGAAGTGCCAGTGGCCACATGCTTCCCTTCTGCCCCTGCTTCGCTGAGGAATTACTTGATTTGGAGCTCGAGGCTTGCACCAGTTTGTACAGTAACCCTGACACAACAAAATGGCAAGTTGGGTTAAAGCCTTTTGAGGGCTGCTCTAGAGGTGGTGAAATAAGGACTTGAGAAGAGGCAAATTTTATTATTACTGTTATGTTCTCAGTTATTGTCCCATTTGGGAATGTTGTTTGGGCCCTTCTAAGGGGGCTGTTCAGATGCCTGCAGACAGCGCCTGTTTGAGTTGATGGAGCTGCTGGTGCTCTGGAAACTTTTGGGTATCTTTCTTGTTTCCTTCCTGTCTCGAAGCTGGCAGTTATTGCATAGATGTGGTGAGAAGAAGGAGTTTTGTAAGATGTCTGAGGCTTTTCTTCCATTCATGGCAGAAAATTCCATTTCTTCTGCCATTCCCCAGGTTTTCGCACATCTAAAACCTGATGCCATCGACTGCTAACTTCAAATCTGTTGGATGAATGAGCCAAGTCAGTTCTACACCTACTGTTTTGGGTTTGTACCCAGCTTGTGACTTGAAAATCTTGTGAAACTATTCTAGGTGGTTTTCCTCTTTGAAGCAGGAGTCAATGGCCAAGTCCTTTGGCTCGGTGCCTGTTCGTGAGACAGGCTCTTCTTTCTGAAACTGTGCAAGTAAGTTTGCTATATCTGAGACTGCCGCAGGTCCAGACCTGCTCTTCTGCAGGACTTGGGTGATGGGACTTTGACTGCCTCTGCTTGAGCTCCAGTAGTGCCTCCTCCTGGTCAGAGCAAGGAGGGGAGACAGGCCTGAGGGTTAAGCACTTCAAGGGTATCTACATAAAGTGTCTCTTCCATGTGCCTCAAATTAACCCTTCCTCTCACTGTTTTGTGCTTGAAACCCAGCTTCTGACTATGGTATGAAGCTGCCAATCTTGAGGTCCAATGCAGAAGATCAGATTCTGTACCAGACTGAGCGTTACAACGAGGAAACCTTTGGCTATGAAGTCCCCATCAAAGAAGAGGGTGACTATGTGTTGGTGTTGAAGTTTGCAGAGGTCTATTTTGCACAGTCTCAACAGAAGGTAAGCAACAGCTCCTTGCTTGTCTCTTTGATGCGAATTCCTGAGTAAGACCGTGTGTGTTCAGGTTGCTTCTGCTGCTTCGCATGCTGGAGAAAGGAGTGAAGGAAGGCACTAAGGCACTAATGGTTAACTTACCTCCCAGAGCTTTCACGTGCTCTGAAACTTCGAGCTGTCTTCCACATTCCACATACACAGTTGGCCAGGAAAATGGCATTGCAAAGCATTCAAACATGGGCAACTAAGCTAGCACTAGAGCTTTATGATCTCTTTAGGTTGTTCAGGTTTTGAGAAATGATTTTTCCTTTTTCCTGAGTGGTTGTTCCTGACCTGAGAGCAGGTTTGTGCTGGAGGAAGTATTGCACAGATTAAATCAGAGAAGTGATCTGGGTTAAATAACCTACTCAAACAGCAGTGTTGCAAGACTTTGTACTGGTTCAGTCTGATCCTGAAAACACAAGAGTTAAATTCAGCCCTCTTTATTGCTCTTTAGAGAAGAATAATCCTTGTCACTTCTGAAATCCCTCATGTACAGACGTGGAAGCAGAAGCACAAAGAACTCAAAGCCCTGTGATGAACTGGGAGAGAAGTGGTGTGTGTTTTAGTCTGGCTTTCCCCTGACTCCATCAGCTTCCTTAGAGCCCTGCTCCTTAAGCGCTGTGCTGCCTTCCTGCCAGAGAAGTATTTCCGGGAGCAGAACTGGTGGGGCTGGCTTACAGAATGGATGCAAAAAGCAGCCTCACATTAAGCTGAAGGGCTGAAGCATCTTTGGTTCTTCTTCCTTCATGTGGCTGTGCTGGGATTCCCCAGGTGCTGAGTGAAGGTTGAGTCATTACAGCCCTGAGGAGGACTTTTTGTGTGTTGCTACAGACCAGAGAAAAAATAACAGTAATAATAGTGATAAAGGCTGAAGGTGCTAATGAATGTTTCCTATCCATGAAGCTACTTTCAGGGCAGCACCTTTCTGTAAATCTGCTGGCTTTGGCACCTTTCCATAGTTTTCTCTCTGCAGCCTTGTAAAATCTTGTTTGGTCTTAATACACTAATTTTGTGTCTGTTTAATTTCAAATGGTGGCACAACAGGGCTCAAAGGGATATTTGGGCTTTTGTTGTTCCTGCTAGGAATGAAAGGCAACTCTGATGCTGTATCACCAGGGTCCATCAAACTGATGTAGTGCAGTTGGGGTTTAGCCATCTTCTCAGGCTGTTCACTGTCCTGGTCTGTGACTCTCAGGAGATGTAATCACCAAAGGCTCATCTGATATCTGCAGGGCAAAAAATCTTACCCCAGCATGCTGGGGGGTTTTTGACAGGAGCTTATCCTCAGCTCTTGCCAACTCTGTTCCTCTTTCAGGGACAACCTTATAAGTAGCCAGATGACATGTAGGCATATGTAAGCCTCAAGAAATCAAGTGGCTTGTAAATGGCAAGTAGCAGATTTAAACATAGCTCAAGGTTTCCAGCTCCTGACTGGTTACAAAGGTCATAAGTACGGTACTAAAATCAATGTCAAGTTTTGCATGGTGACATGTTCCTGCCCAGAAGTGGACAAAAAGGAGGATTTAACCATAGACCAATTCTGTTTTTTTTCTGCAAAAAGGTACTTTTCCACTGTAAGGCAATTTCAGAAAAAAACCCAAAACTAAAGCTGTAAGAAGGCTTGTGCAGCAGTCTAGCTGCCATGTTTCATGCAGTAGTACCGTGTTACAGAGATAAACATCAATGCTTAGCTTACAGATTGTCTCAACACCTGGAAGGCTGTTATAGAGAAAGGTTTAATAATTAATTGCTATTTCTTTGAGACAATACACCCAGGATCTCTTACTGAGCATACTGGACACCAGGTAAAGGAGGCAAAGTCAATAGCGACAAAAGCATTAGAAAAGATAAAAAGACTGAGATCAAATAACATTATTCCTTATGTCATGGTGGCAATGGAGCTATACTCACCTGATCCTACAAGGATTGTTCTGCCTGGAGAAGGTTCAAAGTACTTGAGGTCAAAATACTTATATTCCAGAGTTGCTTTTAAATAAATGACTCTCATATGGCTGGTGGCAGGCAAGATGGGAGCAGATCAATTCCTTGACGGTACTATGTTGGACTTGTACCATATCACCCTGAACAGAAGGGGATATAGAGGGGTTGTATTATAATCAGAAAAATATTGTACCTGGAAATGATGCTGAAAGGTTCCTACAGGATGTTTTCTGTATGTACTATATATTTTTCTCATCTATATTTAGCATTATATTTTTCAATGAAAGCTATAAACCTAATAAAATTTAATGCTACAATGAAGTGAGTAACAAGAAAATATTATTCTGCTGGGCTCTTTAGTGACCATGACCCAAACCATAAACATGGGCCATATTCTGGTGGGGGAGGAGCACTAGCATTGATTTCTGTCTGTGTCTGAGGCACTTTTCCACAACAGTTGCCACCACTTAACACTTCTGAGGGCCTGTGTGTTATGACTGAGGTACCAAGAAGAAAGGTAACATCTGTGTGCACATATATATCGGGGATGAAGATAGAGAGCTGAGTGAAGGAGGTGGTAGGCAGGGGGGCAGGCAAGGCCAGGCCTGGGGTATGCAAAACCAAAAGTGGACTTGTGTTGGGTTGGGCAAATGGTGTATTTCAAGGTGCAGTGGGCAAAAGCATCAGATGTTCATGTAGGGAAGGAAAGACCCCAAATATATGAACTCCATCTTTCTCTAATGCTTATATTTCCTAAATCACTGCAAACACATAAGGGATTTCAGCCATAAGGATATTGATGAAGCACAGCCTTAATTCAAACCAGAGTGCAGGTACCAGCACCATGAGCAAACATCATCTGCTATAATGGTTGAATAGATACATAGCAGCTGATGGCACAGAGCTGCACATTCTGGTAGCAGTGCTGCTTTGCAAACTTCACTACAGGGCATAATCTTAGCATAAAAGCTTATTTGACCAAATATGTATGCTTACTGATGTGAATAGTCTGATCTTAATCTAATCAATAAAATGAGCAAAATTATGAACACACTTAAGATATCCACAAGGGCAAGACTAACTGCTGGTACCTGCTGTGCCATGAGTTTACGCACATCTGTGTGTTTCATCATTGAGTGAAGACCACTGACACCCTGGGCAAGACACAAAGCCTATTTTCCCTATGTTTTTTATTGTTGAATTGGGTCTTGATTTCAGTGAGTCAGATAATGTTCTTTGGTAAACGTGTCAGCTCAGATGGTTTTGAAAAATGTGTTTCTTTATGAATTGTAGCTGGGTCTCTTCTTTGATAAGCACAGTGCAGAAATTGAAATACTAATATTGGATCTGGGTAGTTAAATTACTTTTACAGATGGGTCTGATGCTGTTGGGCACATTTTCCAAAGCTACTATTAAAGGAAGGAACTCCTGAGCTGGAAGAGGGGTTTAATAGAGGAAATTACTTGGGATGGCACTAGTTTCAGTAAGACAGCAGTTACTGAGGAAAGGCTCTGTTGGCAAGCTTCCTCTTAGTTTATGGCTAGATCCTCAACATAGAAGTTACCCTAGGCCCACTGAAGTTACTTTTGTACTAGCTGAATTTCTTATCCTGTACTTTATAATAATTTTTGGTAGCTTTCATCTGTTAATCTTCCGTGGAAAACCATCCTAGGCTGAAGCACAGCATTTATCAACCAAGTCTGTAAATCTCTCCTCCGTAAGACATTTGAACTAATTCATTCTCTTTGGCACAGAGACTTTAGAATACATGATGGCAAGTTGTATGTGAAGAACCAGTAGGAGCAACAGTGAGGTGTGTTTGTGGAGACGAAGGGGTTGCTCTGTTGATTGTGAAAAGCAGCAAATAGCTTCTGTGACTCCACAATGTCTGGGGTTTTAAGCAAGTGCTGAAACATGCAACTGTGATACCACAACTGGCTTGTAAAGATTGAACTCATTTCAATTTTTGTTCCATCTCTGATGAAACAGCTTTTTCTTATCTCCTTAACTATGATTGCTGGCACTCTTGCTATCCACTCCTGCTCCAGCACTGGTAATAACATTCAGCATTTTCAAAGTACTTTACATAATTCCAGTGTTGGAAAAACATTAGCTCATTAAAACTTCCAGTATTTCTGTAATAAGAGCAGTCATTCTTCACTTCAAGGGCAGGAATAAGGGAGGATGAAGAGTTTAAGTGATCTAACCATGACAAAGTTAGGATGGTGCTATTGATTTCTGCATATCCTCTAAAGAGTCCTGAAAATTATTTCTTATTCACTCAGCTGAATAGCCTTGGGCTTTCTCTTACAGCACTGGTGTGGATTTAAATCTAATGGGTAGTGGGATTCCAAATTTCTGGCATTGACCTTTTTTTTTCTTCAAAATTTTGACACTAATTGGAAACAATTTAAAGCTGTTGAGTTTTCATGGAGAAGTAAAATCCATATCACAAGGAGTTATGGGGCTCTGCACGTCAGTGTTTATAAGGCACGCCATTGTCTCATGGAGCAACGGGAGAAGCTGCTCAGTGGTGTGGCAACTTCCCCATTGAATCACACAGTGTGCGTGCTTTCCCAAGGAGCGCTAACAGCAGAAGGGGTGTACAGTCCTCCTAGGTCTTGGCAAGCCTACCCCTGTAAACAGAGTTTCATGGATGGAGGGCTTAGGACAAACCACCCTAGCCTTCATTCATGGCTCTGTTCACGAGCCTAAGAACTTTCCTTATCTCTTGCATTTTCACTTGGTTCCTTGCAGTAGCTGTAGTGGTGGAGTAGTGCCTTAAGTTGCAGAGCAACTGCATACCCTGATGTGTTCTGAGAGTTATTCCCCCTTCGATACAAGATCATGGCTTGGTATCATATGCTTCCTTAGGAGGTGGCTTATTCATAGGTTTTACTAAACTCAAAGCAATCCTGGATTAGGTTTTCTGTGTTGTCACTCATGTGACAGCAGCCATTGCCATGCAATTTTGCATCTCCCTTATTTAGATCACAGTTGCCCTGAGTAGACATCTGCTTGCATTCTAGAACAACTGCAAACTACATTACACCAAAAAAACCCCCAAACCTCAAAAGTGTGGTCCCACTTCCAAACCAGTACCACCTTTTCCAGCTCCACATCCTGATGTCCTCTGTGAAACATGAATTTTTAAATTTCGATTGCCACTTCAAGTTCATTTATATTTTGCATCAAGGCCTGTGCCATGATTCACTTTTTACTGCATTTGCCACTGATAAGAATGGATCAGCTTTAGAATTTGATTTCCTCTGTGCAGTTTTCTACAAGCTGGAAACTTGGCGATTAATTTTATTGGGACAATAAATTATAAAGGAAGGACTATGTCATTCTTCAACAATGCTTCTTCCAGAGATGACAGGGTAATAAACTACAGGCATACAGCAAATTCCTAAATGTAATCAGTTGACTGGTTGTGCTGGGTGGATGGAATAAGAGCAGTGCTGATGGGTTCAGTCACTCAAGTCTCATGGAAGCTTTACCACTGCCTTAAATCAGCATTGGGTGATCTACTTTTGATAGATAGTTGAGCCTAAAAGCTCACATTGAAGAAAGTTTCTTTTGATGAGGTCAGCTACTCTCTGTGTTGTTGACAAAGATCTCTCCTCATGTATCTTATTGTTGGGTTTGTCCCACAGTAGGATTTGCCTTGCTGAACTGAGACATAAGTCGCTTAATGTCTGAGGCTTCAAAGCAAATGAGGAGAAAGAAGAAAAAAAAAAAGCACAAAAAATCCCATATCATAGAATGCAGGAGATTTAGATTAGACATTAGGAAGAAATTCTTCACTATGAGGGTGCTGAGGCGCTGGCACAGGTTGCCTAGAGAAGCTGTGGCTGCCCCATCCTTGGCAGTGTTCAAGGCCAGGTTGGACACAGGGGCTTGGAGCAACCTGCTCTAGTGGAAGGTGTCCCTGCCTCTGGCAGGGGTTGTAACTGAATGAGCTTTAAGGTCCCTTCCAACCCAAACCAGTCTGGGATTCTGTGATTCTGTGATTCTGTGTGACTGAGAGTCTGCAAAAGGATGGGGGATTTTTGACAACCTGTGTTTGAGCCGGTGCAAGTTTGCTGTGCTAAGACCTGCTGTAAACAGCATCGATACTAACGCACTGTATCAGTGCCGGCTTCACCTTGCTTCTATAGTCTGAGACAAATGCTTCTTTTTAGAGGAAGAAGTGAACAACATCAAGCAGGGAAAGCAGATGTGTTTATACAGTTACTAATGCTTGCCTGAGCCTGCAGATGCTAGGCATGTCTCAAATGCCTTTACTGTTTCTTTTTCCTCTTTTTATATAAGTCATGGAGCCTCATGGAGATGAAGTCACTTTCAGAGGTGACTTCAGGACAGGAAATCACCTCGAAGCTCTGCTGGACTTTTGCCTTATGTCTGTACCAGGTGTTTCACAGCACTGTTTACTTTATACATTCCTATTGTGTCTTTATATACCCAGAGCAAAACAAACCATGATGTTTTACTTTCTCTCCTTTGGTCGTTAAAATCATACCTATTCCTTATAGCAGATGTGCTGCAGCTCAGGTCCAAATATGGATTTAGAGGAACCTCAGCATCCTTGCTCTAAAATAAGCCAAACAACCCTCCCCTCCTCCCCTGTAATTACAGTTGGACATGATGATTGAGTGGTATTTACTCATTTCAGTGCTCGGAGCTGATGTCACCTCGGAGTCAGGGTCCGGGAAATCACTGAGTCACGTGGAGATGAAGAGCCAGGAAATGTCAGCTAAAGGAAAAGAAGTCAATATTAAAGGGAAAGACATTGGGAGCTGGTGGCAGCTTCCTGGATGGAGCTGGGAGAAGCTGGTCGGTGCTAAGAGTGAATGTTAAATGCCAGGATTCAGCTCGGTTAACAGATTAAGGCAGAATGCCTCCCTTTTGCCATTGCCTAAGGATGTAAAGGAGGAAGGAGATGACAGGCTCAGGTATGACCCACGGTTCTGGAATGTAAACTGTCCTCTTTTCACAGCTCCAGCTAATTGAAAAAGCAACCAGGGCCTCTGCAGGGGGGTGGGGGGGGAAGCGTGACCCATTTCCATCTCTGTGAATTTCCTACCAGATGCAATATATGGATTGGGATTGGATGGCGCTGAGGGCTTTGACATCCCTGTGACTTCTGAGGCTCAGCACCTGCGCTGTGAGGGTGCTTTTACTTACTTTTTCTTCCTCATTTTTACCCAGTTTATTGGTGGGATGGGTTTTGTCATTAGATAAGTAAAAGAAAGGGGGAAATCTTAGGGGGAAGAAGAGAAACCCATGAAGCCCTGCTGCTCTGCATTGAGTATAAATTCAGACTGTGCTTCCTGCATTTCAGATGACCTGATGGTATGTCTGAAACCACAAGGGACTAAGGCAGACCATGGCTTCTGAACAAGTAGAAACCCCCCAAACCTAAACCAGACCAACAACAAAACCTCAATTTCTTGTTTGTTTTGCTTTTACATTTTCTCCTATTTGAAATTCCATATTTTCCTCACGACATCATCTTGGTTACAGCGATGCAGGGGTTTGTATGGACAGGCAGAGGAGAGGGTGAACAGAGATCTGCATCAGTGAAGAGAAAACATCTGTCTGGTGATTTCAATTGAAGCTGGCATGTTTTTGTCTGATCTGCTGAAGATGCTCAAGTTTCACTTCGTTGTGGGAGCTTTGCCTGTGGTCTGACTTTGCTGTCACTTGCAGCATCAGTTTTGGATAGGAAGCTTTTGCTTGCCTATGCTGACACATAGCAAAGTTTAATGTAGTTTTCAGCTTTGGCTGAGGGTGTGAGCATTGGAGGAGCCCAGGACTTTGTTTTTGACACTGGCTGTGCAGGGGAAAGAATGCATTTCACTCTCTTTTCTATGTGGCAGCACGTTGCAGCCTGCAGCAAGGAGGAAGCTGCTGGTTTAAGCTTCCTTTCAGGTGCATCCTTTTGCAGCGTGACTCATTTTGTATTAATCTTTGCCACGTGATTTGTCGTTTTTTCCTCTCTTTCGTCTGAAATAAAAAGCTCTTTATCCTTAGAAAGCATCTTATGCCCCTTTGGGATGTATGCATGAAGCATAAAGAGGTGGGGTGGTGTGTGGACCAATTTAAGAGGAATGTCCCAATGAGATAATCCTATGCCAGAAATGATGAACTTTTTCTCCAGTTTCCCAAAGTCATTGAGAGAAGCTTTTCATAACCTCCAACCTCTCAGAACCCCCAAACTTCATGCTGTGATTTGGTGAAGATTCTTGGTTGCACTTCTTCTAGGCTGAACTTTCTGGTGGTTAGAGTACAACTGTATCGAGATGCTCAGTGATGGCATCTTTCCTATTGTAATTATCTGTATTCCACAGATCCCAAAGGCAAGCAGTTACTTCTAAAGTCAGGAATGGCCTTGAGAGAGACACTGTGCCAATGCAAAGACCCTGGGATCGCATCCATGGGGGCCTATAGGCCCTGGTGTTGCTGTGGGCACATGCTCCTTACAGCAAAGAGGTCATGCAGAGGAGAATGATGCTCTGTCCTCTCTTGTTCTTGGCTTCGGACTTTAAATTAGGGGTTTATGTTGTTCCTAGGGTGAAGTCACCAAACTCTCTTTGCCTTCCAGAAACAGAGGTGCCCTGACTGTTGTTTTAGCAGTGCAGGGCTTGGAGGAATGGGAGATCTTCACCTTGAGGGCTACAGACTTTGCCCTCTCTTTCCCTTCCAATTGAAGAAACCACATCCCAGTGGACTCAGGATGTGGGGCACTCTGGCCTTCTTAATGAAACTGTTGGACCTTATGTCAATTGCAAAACCTATCCAAGAAGCTAAGGAAATGTTTGGTTAATGTGCTGTAGCTCTGCAGATCCATAGCTACCCTGAGCCAGTGGTGCCTAAGCCATGCGTTAAATCCTTATTCCCAGTTAGCATGGTTATGCCTAAGCTGCATGTCACCTAGACTGAAGACATGGCTGATACTGCAAATGCCAACCAGAGCCACAGAAAGACTTGGCAATGAATTGCAGGGTTACAAAATGCAGATACTGTGATTTTGGTGCATCTATGGAATGGTACCTTCTGTGTCCATTGGTAGTCACAGGACTGGGAGCCTTGTGGCACAGGGACCACTTCACTGTTTAACATCCCACTGGACAGGTTAAGAAAACAAACCTCATCCCAGAGTTTTCACAATCCCAAAGGCAAGAAGCAAATGTGCACTCAGAGGGATGCAAAAGCCTGGATGTAAATGGGTTTAGGCAGTCTGCAACTGCAGTCACTGTTATCAGATGCTGTTCCCTTTACTGCTGCCCTTCCTCTTATCACATGTGGCACCTTCTCCAACTGACTCCTATAGTCTAGACAACCTGCCCTTCTACAAGGTCCAAAGTGAGCAGGTACAGCAGCATCTCACATGTGCTGCACCTCACGTGCCTTTCTGTTCAGCCTCATGTATTTGCATTTTTCTATCATAGGTCCTTGCCTTTTGTCCTTGGTTTACTCCTTTGAACTCCTTCTCACCCCCGATGAGGTCTTATCTCTGCCTCATGCCGGCTTCTGATCCACTCTGGGAAGTCTGTTCCTCTAACGGCTGACTCTGGATAAGGCAGTGAAGGTTGCAGTTATACCTTGTAAGGATATGTGGAAATAATGACTTTGGATAAAATAGGGACAATTTCGGTGTTTGCAATTTTCTTTTTGGCTAACTCTGGAGAAATCTTTGGCTTATTCTAAAGCACCATGAAACCAAGGCGAAGTGCTGGTTCTCTGCAGTTCATCATAGTTGATACAATGAAAGTGATTGACTTGAAATCACTCCCAAAGGGCTTTGTTCCCCAAAAAGCTGGGATCAAAAGCTTTGGTAGAGTAATTCCTTCAAGACTCAGATTAATGCTATTTACAAGATGGTTAATGATTATAGGACGAGTTTAGCATTAATCTGCCTGGTTCATTAATGCCACATGACTTCAGGCTGCTCCGATACCTTGACCACCCTGCAATCCCAGACTTATCTGTCATTGCTGCAGTCCATGGGAGTTAGTAGCAGCATTTCTGGTTTCTCTGTCTAAGAGATTGATCCTAAACACGTGGCTTACCATGTATTGCTATGTGGTGGGAAGGTGAAACCAGGACTTGACTGACATGGTGATCAGAGCATCTAAAAGGATCAGTCACCAATAAGGGGCTTACCAGTGTTTTTATTTAGCCCACAGGACATGTAGATACCTTATCATGTGATATTAAAGGTAAAATCAACATCCATACAATAGTGTTCTATGTAAAAACAGATTAAAACCAAAGCAGCACCAGGTCTTCAAGCCTTCAAGTGGTGGTACATCATGCATGGATCTTCTGCACTGATCCCAGCTTAATTTATGTTGAACTCTTCCCCTTTGTTTGTTTCTATTATGGATGTGTCAGATACCCAACTCCATTGCCTGTGTTAAGGAAGTGTTTGGGTGAAGACATACCAGGCAGAGAACAAAGAGTCCCAACGGAGGAATTAGGTTGAGGATGGAGGTATGCAGTAGCTTTATTACTGAAGCAAAGGCTACATGGATGGGAAAGGTTAAGAAATGAGAGCAGATGTGTAATCCTGCCATGACTGGAAGGGAAGGATGAGAAAGGTGAATTTGATGCACAAGGTAAGTGGAAGCCAAAGAGTCAGAAGAAAATGGATACTATCTGCTGTGTTTTGGATGAAGAAGTATGAGAGAGCAGGCAGGATGAATGGTGGGGCTCACATCACTTTTGTTCTGATGTGGAGAACTGATGTCTGCTACAAAGTTATTTGTATGGTTTAGGTTGTCTATAGACCTCCCTTTCCATACTTAGTGTTGCTGTCCTCATGTGAGTCTGAGCTCCTGAATACCCATTGGGGATCTAGAGCAGCTTTCAGCTACTGAGGTGTAAATCCCTGTTGCCATCTTAGCCATTGTGCTATATCTGGTCTTCAGTAGCGAGTGGTCTCCATTACTTCTCCCAGGTAGCAAGTGATAGGATGAGATGAAACGGCCTTAGGTTGTTCCAGGGGAGGTTTAGATCTGATATCAGCAAAAAATTGTTCACTGAAAGGGTTGTCAAGCATTTGAACAGGCTGCTCAGGGAAGTGGTGGAGTCACCATCCCTGGAGGTACATACAAGACCCGTAGACATGGCCCTTAGTGACATGGTTCAGTGGTGGACTTGGCAGTGCTGGGTCAATGGTTGGACTTGATGACCTTAAAGGTCTTTTCCAACCTAAACCATTCTACGATTCAATGATTCTATGTCCTCTGTGGTCTTGCAGCACATCTCTCTGTTTGGGACAAACATTTCGGATACCCTTGAGCATTGCAATTATTTCTAGATCCAAAGGTTTAAGCAACTCCATCCTGCCCTTTGGATATTCAATGGGATCCAGAAAGCTAATTCCATTCACAAGTACCTAGGACCACTTGAGCTGTACCCTGTGTGGCTTCCCCTTTTCTTCAGCTGTTCCTGGTCTCCCACAGGTGCTGTGTCACATCTGCAAGCCCTTTGCAGATGTTCAGCAGCCCAAGGGTGTCTCAAATGGCACTACATGCCTGTATACTAGTGAAGCAACCAACCGAATCGAGCTCCTGAATTTGCTGCCAGCCATCTCTACAAGGCAGAGAGGACCATAAGTAGGTTTTGTCTGCTTGGAAGAGCTGGTTAGTAGGATCTTGATGGAGGGAGACTTGAGGCAGCAAGAGAATGTGACTATTAGAGGAGAAGGGCAAGAGCAAAGGTCTGTGACAGTAAAACAAGTTGGTCTCTGCACTTGTCCTGTGGTTCCTTCCTCATTTGAATTGTTTCCTGTTTCAAGCACTGGAGCTGGTAGCACTGTGGACCATACAGACAAGAGGACAGTTTGGGTCTACATTCTGTGTTGCAATTACAAGCTTCCTTCCTACTAGTCTAATGGAAAGTCAAAGGAGGACACAGTGCAGAAAAGACATCAATGCATGGACACCTTCCCCACTTACCAAGAGACATCCTCACCATTTAACAGTTCCGTAAAGCTCTGGAGGGCTGCACTAAAGTGTAAGTTTTACATGTGATACTTAGAGACAGATATGTTATGCAATGGTTATCATTTGAAGGCTGTGAAATAGAGCCTGCTGGGCAGAAAAGTTGAAATCTCAGGCTTGAAGGACACAGAAATGTGAAGCAGAGAGGAGTCTGGGTGAGTTTATAGCTTGTGACGTGTCCTGCCCTGGCTGGGAATTGGGCTTTTCCACCACTGAAAGGCATTATGAAGAGTCAAAATTAAATGAATATCCTAACTCTTTGAGAACATGCAGGTGAAGATGTCAGCACAGCTTGTGGGGCTTGCTCCTGGCAAGGCTTTCTGCCTTACTTCTGCACCTACCAATTCCAGCTGAATTGCCCAAAGATGTTTAGGGTTGGAGGTGGCATTGTCTCACCCCACTTAGAATCATGGAATGGTTTGTGTTGGAAGGGACCTTAAAGCTCATGCAGTTCCAATCCCTGCCACGGGCAGGGACACCTTCCACTAGAGCAGGTTGCTCCAAGCCCCTGTGTCCAGCCTGGCCTTGAACACTG
>JANHGB010056989.1:0-10673 GCA_026283785.1 Coracopsis vasa
TTAGTATGCAGTTGTGGCATTATGATTATAGCTTCTGGTTGTGCTCACTGCAGAAAGCTTTGCCTTACCAGGTCTCTGCACAGTGCATGCCTAAAATTTTGCTCATTTAAGAGGTGTTTTTGGAATAGTCATAGAATCACAGAATGGTTTGGGTTGGAAAAGACCTTAAAATCATCCAGTTCCAACCATCGACATGGGCAGGAATGCCCCACACGAGACCATGTCACCCAAAGCTCTGCCCAACCTGGCTTTGAGCACTGCCATGGATGGGGCAGTCACAATTTCCCTGGGCACTCTGTGCTAGCGCCTCAGCACCCTCATAGTGAATAATTTCTTCCCAGTATCTAATCTAAATCTCCTCTCTCAGGTTAAAGCCATTCCCCCTTGTCCTTGTAGAAAGTCTCTCTCCAGATTTCCTGTAGGGCCCGTTATGTATTTTCCTAGGACCTAAGATGTTGAGCATATCCCAAAACTTACAAAGTCCCAGTAAAATCTTGCTGCCTTGTTCCATATTCATTGTGTTTTCAGTTGACCAGTACATCTTAAAAACCCTGGAGATACGGAGTGAAATACTGCTCTACAAATGGCAACATCAGTTTTAGCATGAGCTCAGGAGAACTTCTCCATCACGTGCTTACCTTTAAATATATTGCATAAAAGGTCATGGTTCCAATGCATTTTGTCCTTAACAGAAAGGAAGTATATTTGAAGTTGGCTATATAACTGTCTCTCTAGCTTGTAAAATGTTGTAGCTCCTATATATTTTCAGTTATTCATGAAGTGTATTGCATATATAATTAAAACATTAATAAAAATAACAGCAGGAAGAGTTCATCAGCAATTCAAATACAAATATTTGTGAAAATCTGTCTTCTCCAACATGTTCCTTTTCCCCTCTGACTGTTTTTTCTATTTTGGGTTAAAAATATCATAAGCAACATTGCTTATCCATCCATTTTCACCACCCCACTATCTCTGTAGGATAGTAAATTCATTTAGCTATTGAATTAATTTACCATAGATTGTGCAAGCTCATTATTGTCATGCACTTTAGGAGACATCACATACATATTCAGCACAGTAAAGGCTCCTGTCTGCCTTTGTATGTCCATTCACACTTCAGCCTGGGGAGTTCACCCAGAGCTTTGGAGTGGACCTGACCCTCCCCACTGCAACTTGGCACTCCACAAAGAGCTTGAGCATCTTTGTAATGGTAATGGCCTGCAAGCAAAGGACTAAAGCTTGAAGTGCTTGTTTTGTTTCCTGTTTTTTTCCTTCTGAAAGGTGCCTTTGACTGTTCTTTGAAGTATGAAACTGAACCACAGTTGCCTTTAGAATTAGGCAGTGCAGGAGGGTTGGGTTTGATTTGGGAAGGAAGCCAGGAGATCCTGCCTGCCATTTACCATGGTTTTGGTGGGAGTTGAGTACTCACCTTTTACCATCAGCTTCGAAAGCATGTGGATTCATCCCTATGAGAATCTTAAAAACCTTCCAGCATGTGCCTGCTGTCTGAGCTCATAATACATCTTTCTTTTAAAGAAGTGCTGTCAAATGAGTTAGACTTTTCTAATTCTGGGTTATTAAATTTCCTCAGGATAGAAGCTAAATTGTACTTTGCTTCTTATTACTATGATCTATGGTATGTCTGAAGCACATGCTGTATTCCTAAGCAGAACGTGCAGTGTGCTGCACTGGGATGTTGGTTTGAGTAAGGAGCACAGGATCCAGCTCACAAATAGGTCGGATGCATTGACATTCAAAGCATTGGGTGGAAATAGGTTCTATTTCCAACAGATGGATTGAAAAAGGGAAAAGGCAAAAGAAAAGGGGAAAAATGGAAATTGTTCACTTCCTTCATTAAAAGGTTCCCTGTAGTTGAGGTGCTTTTTTAGCTTGATTTTCTATCAATAGGTGAGTCCATGGCCCTACAGAGAAAAGAATCACTTTCTGGAGAGAGTTTGTCCATGGCCTTACTGCAGTTTCTCTGCATTTCTTGACTGATTTGGCATTTCACTAAGTTGTATCTTTGGAATACTCAGCTGTGAGGGGGATCTTTGTTTTGAGAATAGAAAGAGAGGATTTAAACCCCCTGGCTCCTGCAGGATGCTGAGCTGTAGTGCTAGCAAAATCCCTCTTTTGGGTTATCTTGTCTCATGTTTGTCTTTTTGAAGGAGCATTGGATATACAGCTGGATTCTTCACCCTCTTGTCTTTCAGTCCCAAACGACCCAGGTCATATTAAAAGACTTTTCAATGAATCCCATGCTTTTATTATTGAAAAAGCCACTATTTACTTCCAGCACAGGCAACCTTGCATCTGCCTGCAGGGTAACCAGCCTGCCTCTGTGGAACCAGCACCGAGATGCTGATTTAGTGCCTCTGTGAGGAAGGCAGTTCTACTTGGTGTTATTCTGTCTGTCGATTGACATTAATCCCATAATTGAAGCATCCAGTTTTAGGATTAAGCTGATATTTATCAGCACAAGCCTGCTAAAAAGGCACAGATTTGTGGTAAATGGTGATTTAGACCAACCCTGCCAACACACATCAAACTTTGCTGTATCTCTTCATTCTTCCCATCCCTGGAAACTCACGATGTCAGCTGCTTCCCAGGTTGGTTGAAAGCTGCTCCAGTCAGCTCCGTGGCATGGAAACATATTAGGTTGAGCAGGCATAGACCCGAAGCGTGAAAGAAAATAGCCTCTGAAATTTATAATCAAATAAATGCCACCAACCAGAAATTCAATTTGTAATAGCAACAAAATCCATTTTGGGAACAGAGACGACAGAAGCTTTTTCTATCAGAAAATGTTGCTATTGTGTAAAGTCGAAATTCCCTGAGGAGGAGCTTGGGCTGAAGATGCTGATGGCCTGAGTGCTGCAAGAGCAGTGCCTTTACCTTTGGGTTCGTGTGTGAGTTCAATTTGTGAGTAAGACCGGCTGGCACCAGGCACTTCCTGGGTGGCAGCAGTCCAGCGGGGAGGCAGCCACTACTCTTAACTGCAGCAAAAGCAAACTAAGTTGACATCATTTTATCAGAAGCTCCCTGGATTTATATCCTTGAACTCTGCTGTTCCATGTGGCAACAGGGGATGTGAACCTGCTTATGTCCAGCAGAGCATTTTCTCCCATTCCTTACAAATCTCTTCAATTTGGTGCGTTACACTTCAGTACTTTTCAAATGTGTTGTCTTTATATTTTCATATAAGTGATTTTCCCCTTTGTTTTAACTTCATTTTTGTTGTTTTCTGATTCTTCACAGTATTTCCTTCCTGGCTTCAAAAGGGAGCTAACTAAATAGAGTGAATTATCTCTCAAAATGGAAAAGAAATTTTAGCTGAGTATGTGTTACCTCTTTTTTCTCTTCTGGATATAGGCCATTCTCTTGTAGTACTGCAAGAACTTGAATGCTTCAAAAACATATGAAGTGAATGAAGCTATAAAAAATTCCTTTAAAAAAAGAAGTCACAAACATGCTTTGCATGAGTTTAATATTTTTATGTTTCTATTAAAGATGGTTCATGCCTTCTCCAGAACCCCTGTAAGGAACAGCAGGATCTGTGCAGCGAAAGGAAAGCCATCCATTAAAAACTGCCTCAAGTTTGGTTTTGGGGGTGTTTTATTTGTTGCCTGCATTGTTTTATCTACATTTTGCAGGCAGAGCCTAGGACTGCTGTAGGTTAAAGAACTGGAAGGGAAGAGAAAGTAAATAACCCTTTTCTTTTTGATTTATTATGCTCATTTCACAGCTGTTTCGGTACAATCTGTTTTGCTGTTTTCTTAGGTAGTCGCTTGGAAAAACATATTTGGAAATTAGGCAAATATGATTATAAAATGACACACAACTGAGAAGCCTCAAGTCTGAGGAGCAGGTGAACTGCCTGGAACGACTTACTTCCCACTTAATTTTTGGCTAATTGCTTAGTCTCGCTAAGCAAATGTCATGTCTTGTAATTGAATTTTGACTGAGGATGTCTGTCTCTTTTCACTTTATTTTTGTTTTTTAAGTGTATTTAATGTTTCTGTTCAAGTATATGGTTTGATGCATTTGGTCTGAACAGAGCAGCTGGCTCTTCCTGCTAATTTCTGTGGTGTTCAAAGCATTGGCTTGTTCAAGGCCCATCATAGAAGTATCCGAGGACAGGTTATATGGTGGCTGATACTGAACTGTTGACCCTACGCTGCTGTTTGGGGTAGAGTATGGTCATGTCACAGCCTTGATGTCTCTCTACATTGGGAATCGGCTTCATTCTGAGTATATTTCTGCAGCTGTTTGAGTACTTGCTGTTCATTAGGCAAAAATGGGAACAAAGACCTATAATCGTAGGAAGAAGTTTTGCAAAAAGGTTCCTGAAATCATCTATAATTGAACGGAATAGGGATAGATGTCAGAAGAAAACAACGGGAGGGAAATGCTATCAGAGATATTATCTTACCTATAGGAAATGGCTGTGTTTGCCAGGCTGTTGGACATTAGCTTAGGAAAGCAGATGCTGTTAAAAGGCCTCATTTCCTTCTGCTCAGCTCTTCTGAATGCACTCCATGGCTTCCCAAACCTGAGCAAGGTGGAGTCCTGACCTGAGAGACAACTTTGTGGAGATCAAAGTAGCATTAAAGTCTCAATGCAAAGCAAATATTGACTGATTCACCAGGGATCCTTGCATTTCTGAATCATCCTTTCAAAACATTTTATGTCAGCAGGAGGTTCTCTGGTAGCAATAGCCAGTTTTAACTCCTTTTAGCCTTTCAAAGCTCCAGTAAATCACTTCTGAATTCTGTGTCTCTCCTGAAATACAAGTTAACAGGAAAGATGCCAACCTGTTGTCTCTGCACTGAGACAGTGGATGTCTGAGGGGATGTGGAGTACAAGCCGCTTATTCTATTTCGTGGCATCTCTCAAAGAGATAAAACCTGTTTTCATTCCAGAATTCAATAAAAACAGAATCATTTTAGTGCAAATTGAATTGTTACCATGTCTGTTGCTGAATCATGTGAAATGGGTGCGACTGGCGGAGGCACTGCTGGGTTTCCACTGGAATTTTTCATCCTGTCTCGTGTTGACTGATGCTCTGCTATCTCCCAGACCTAAGCCCTCGCCACCAGCCTACAGTTTGTGTTAGAAAACATCTGCTTCATTCTCCTGCACAGAAACACATCTACAAAACTGTTAAAACATTTTGGCTGTCGTGCAATGGGAACTTGGACAGAAATCCATTTAATTGAACGTGCTCTCGTCAGCTGCCAGAGCCATGGGGGATCATCTAACCAGGGTGCAGACACCCAGCCTGGCTGCACAGAGAGTAAGCCCAGGTATGGGATGACACTTCTGCCCAAAGCAAATGTGTTCCTCCTCATCCCCCTTACCGAAATTGCTACAGCCTAATGAAAATGAACCTTTCCTTAAAACAATGTTAACAGGAACCATTTTAATCCTAAAACCCAGCATTTTTTCCTGTTTTCTAAATAAGTATTTATTTTTTCTTGTTAATTTTCCCCTTTTTTCATTCTGCTTATTGGATCTATTTTTTCATTATCTTTATGTTTTTCAATTCCTGCCTCTGAAAAAGCCAGGAGATGATGGTGGAGAGACAGTAGCAAAAGAGTCCAATAACAGCTGGGAGTGGGAGGAAGAAACGTAATCAGCTGTTTGTTTTTTCCAGTTTGGTTGGAAAAGCACAGAAGGAAAAATCCATGAACTTTTCCGAATTAAGAAAGCATATTTTGTCCAAAGGATTTTCCTGAAATATTTTGATTTGCTTTCCTGCTGTATGTATCTCTCAGTGTTGGTAAATATGATCTAATCAGTCCCTAAGGGCCCAAGGACTGTTGAATTGAACCTGAACTTGTTTCTTGGGGGAGCAGAGGTGGAGAGCTCAGTCTCTGGGCCAGCACTGTGTTTCTGCTCTTAGAGATTTCAGGAGCATGCTAATAGGATTAGGTACTATAAAGCTGATTTGAATTCAGAATTCATATTGGAGGGGTGTGTGTTGTAGAACAGAATTTCTTGCAGAGATTCAACTATTGCATTATCGCTTGCTGCTGTGAGCTTCCTATTCCATCCCTTTGCATTATTGCTGTTCCATCTCCCTCTCTTCACATAACTCCTTGGCTTCATCCAGAAGATCTCCTTGAGATGGACACACTTGGCCACAGAGATACCCGTGTGTCAGGGTGGTTTTACATGTGGCTATGGCAGGGTTGTGATGACTGTCGGGGGGAGAACTGGTGTGGTTGTGTAAGCAGCACATGCTTTGGTTTAGTCTTACCTGATGTTTTTTGCACTATTTGGGTAAGTAGGTAGCCAAAGTCTGGGAAGCTTTGTCTGTTGAGTGGTGGGAAGTCAGGCCAATATGTTTCTTCAAATGAGCAGTGTCTTTGCTCTGCTGCTCTCCCCTCTGCAGTCTTTCTTTTTATTCATATTGCAAAATTCTCCAGTGCTGGAACCAGAAATGTGAAATTACCAATTCAACATATGTGGGGTTAAAAACAGAGCGAAAACCACATTCCTGCTCAGCTGAATTTCACATAATTCCATTAATTCCTGTTTCCAGTGTCCAGCCCTATAAACCTCCCAGCAGTGCCTATCAGCTGGGGCAGCATGAACAGGGCAGGCACATGCGGTGTTTCTCCAATGCTTCCCAGGCTCCAGCTGTTTTCAGCTCAGGGACTTTGTGCCAGGAGTGATTTCTGTGTAGATAGCAAGCATGAATAGATTTCTCTTCTGTGAACTTAATCTTCTCTACCCTTAAGCCAGTGTAGGCTTGTGCCATCCACAGCTTCTCTTGTTAGGTACAAAAATCACTTGTGTATGTTTGTTTTGGACATGATTCCAGTTTGGTTTTGGGCGTCCTTGTGTCAGGATTGGAAAAGTCCACGAGCAAGCAGCCCTCATCCATGCTGTCCATGCTGTGTGTTTCCTTTTCCCCTAATGATTCTTAACATTTGCTCTGCTGTCTTTTTGCCTTTGATTGTTGGTAGCACTGGGCTGACATTTCCATGGGGCTGTCCACTGTAAATCCAGGATTTCACTCCTGTGTAGTCAGAGGTTGGCTCAGAGTCCATCATTTCATATGTGAAGTCAGGATTGTTTTTCCCACATGCATATTTGACATTTATCTCTATTGAATTTCATCTGCCATCTCATATGTCATATCATTTCATAAGGTCCTTCTGCAGTTCCTCAGTCAGCCTTTGTCCTCATTACCCAGAATAAATTGATATCAGCAAACTTCCTCCCCCTGCTTTCCAAGAGGACATTGGGGAGCAGAGAGCCCTGATTTGAGCAGCAGAGGTGACAGGCTTTCAGTCCTGCAGGTCTGTGCATCACCCTCCGGTAATTGGTACTTAGTAGTACGCTGATGAATTCAGTATGCTGTGAAATGAATATGTATGTGTCCTGTTTGCTCCCGTGTTCTTATTTACAAGTAACCAGAACAAGCAATGGGGAAAGGCTGCTAATAATTTTCAGCTCACAAGGTGTTTGTGAGCATTGTGTTTGCAAGGGTTAAAAGTTGCAGACATCCAGGGTAATCAGGACAGTTGTATCACTCTTCTTTCTCTTGAGGAGGAAACCAATAGCTGATGAGAATCCTCCCAAGTACAAAGTCTCTTGCAAGTGCTTTTGACAACCTGCTCTAATGAGCTTGAATGTTTCTGCTGACAGAGTAGCACGTGTGAGAGCAGAGCAAACAGGTTGTGGGAGTGTGTTTAGAAGAGTGATAATGTGAGATCCGTGGTATTTGGGACTTTACTAGCTTAGAGATCTCTTCCCTGCCCCAATCCCTGCTCCACTACAGGCACAAAATTCTCTGGGACAGATTCCTTGTTAAATCCAAAGCTGAAGTTGTGTGTGTTGATATTTGTCTTGTACATGTGCAAATCTGAGTGCCTGGATTGATGAGGAGGAGAGAAAAGGGAGAGATGAGGCTGAGAACAGGGATCACACAACAATTTTCCTCAACTGGTCACTATTTGACTTCTGTGGATAGCATGAAAGGCATCAATAAAGCCTAGAAAAGAAATGAAGATTCAGAGGTACCACCTCTGATGATTACGATGTAGATAACATGGAAGAAATCTGCCATCAGTGTATTGTGCTGCACTTCAACATGGGCACAGTTGAGGTTGTAGCAGAAAGGTGAAGACCAAAGAGGATTTGATCAGGTACATGAATATACAGGCAGGAGTGGGAACATGGTCCTGTGAAGCTCCTTTGCATTTCTGTCTTCTGCAACAGTAGCTTTTATTTCAGCTAACATAAAGAGATGGTGGGTTTTGGCAGTATTTCAGGCATATCTTCAGATAGGAATGAACTGTTCTTGAACCAAATCTCCAAGGGATTTGGCACAAGCGTGCTTTCCCACACTATGAAATGCAGATTTTTGTTCAGTATTTATAATTGAATGGATATTAATGAATGCTTTAAGAAAATCAGGATCTCTGCTTTTTCTTGTTATTTGATTTCCCTTCGTCTGCTTCATGCTTATGCAGATTAGTACATATTGTACTGGCAAACCCTACCTGGTGTCTCTCTCACTGTTGAGGTGATGTAGCCATGACAAAACATTTACTGATCAAGTGTATCACTTTCAGTACTTAATGTCTGATAGTGATGCTGAAGTAGAGGAAAATCAATCCCTTTCTTTTTACTCATAACCTTTTCTGGGAGTCTGCTGCCGATACCACAAGGTGTGAAGGTGCTCTGTAGGTGTCATTAAGTGGAGATAAGTGTCATTAAATACTTATTCTTTCTGGTATTGTCTTTCCCACTTAATATAAGAGACCAACCAGTTCTTCTGTGTGCTTGTCAAGAAGTGATTTCAATTGCTTCAATTGCAAAGGCAGGTTTCAAGTACATGGCCAGCTAAGACTTCTGACTATTCATGTATCAGATTCTTCCACTAGAGCAGGTTGCCCCAAGCCCCTGTGTCCAACCTGGCCTTGAACACTGCCAGGGATGGGGCAGCCACAGCTTCTCTGGGCACCCTGTGCCAGCACCTCAGCACCCTCACAGGGAAGAGCTTCTGCCTAAGAGCCCATCTCAATCTCCCCTCTGGCAGTTGAATGTCTTCTCTTTTCTCTGAACTGCTGGGGACTGATTTCCATGTGGAATTTCACTTGAAGATCATGAAATCCTCTACCATGTTCTGGTTTGTGAATGAATTCAGGAGCTCAAGGAAGACTTCAAGCTGATGCTTCCATTTTATGTATCCTCTGAAAGCATTGTGCCACTGTTGAAGGGGCTGAGATGGCTGTTTAAAGAAGGATAAATGCAGAATTCTGCTGCTAGTTTCTGCAGTTTATTTTGGTGTGTAATTAAACTGAACTGTGATTCTGTAGCTAAAAATCAGCATCCCATTCATTTAATGACAGTGTTAGATCAGGCAGACCCCTGGGTATTCAGTGAGAGAAGATTCATTTGGTGGGGGGGAGGTTGTGTTGTTGGGTGGTTTACATCTGCCTTTGTTTTGATGGGTGCTGTTTGTGACCCTGTAGGTCCTCTGGGTGTTTCATTGTTGTTTATCTCTATCAACAGAAAATCAAGTAAAAATCAAAGAAGAGAAAGAAGAGGTGGAGGAACAGGCGATGGAGTCAGAAACCCTCCCTCTTCCTGTGGTCAAAGAAGATGAAAATACCCTGAAAACGGAGAAAGTGGAAGAAAAAGAAATAATCAAGTTGCCAGTAATAGTAAAATTAGAGAAAGCTTCAGAATACACCGAAGAAAAGCAAATTGTCAAAGAAGAAAGTGACTCCTTCAAAGAAAACGTCAAGCCTGTTAAAGTCGAGGTGAAGGAGAACAAAATAGAGTCAAAAGACTTAAAAGAAGTCAAAAGCTGCACGGATAAAATGGCAGTTCATGAGCCCGAGAGGTTAGAATTTTGTGTTAATGTCAAAACTCCCCAAGAAATAGTGGAGAAATCAGTGGAAGAAAGTGAGAAGCTGAAAAATGACCAGCAGGCCAAAATACCGCTTAAGAAGCGAGAGATCAAGCTGACGGATGACTATGACAGTCCAGTCAAGGGGCCTCTGTGTAAGTGTGTTACTCCAACAAAGGATGTCTTGAAGGAAGAAGGGAAACCTGAAGAAGAAGCTTTTAAGAGAGTCCCTACAATCACTGCTTTATGTCCTGATGGGAAAGTGCTGGTGAATGGAGAGGTGAGCTGTGAAAAGCTAACCCCAAGCGTCATACAGAATAACAAGGCAGAGCACTCTGCTGGTGCAAAGGAAGAGGGCAGCTCCTTGAAGGAGAAAAATGGGAAGAGTGGGGAAAAGGTGGCAGAGTCCCTGAATTCTGTTAGTAAAATCATCAGAGCGGGTGAGGTGGAGAAGAGCGCAGTGACTGTGCTGAAGGAGATCGGGGCTGCGGTCTCCGAGGCTTCTAATCAGAAAGTGCCTTTAAAGGAGGAATCGAGTCCTGTGGAGAAGGAGCCCCCTGACAGCACAGCCACTGACGTGGTAGTGCAAGAGCCTTCGAACCCTGAAGCCTGTGCCAAAACAAGTGAAGAGAAACCAGCCACAAGCATCAAGCAGGAGAGACTCTTGCCACCCAAAGAATGCTTAGAGAAGGTAGAGAAGTCGCCACCTGCATCTGCTCCTGCAGAGCTGCCCAACCCAGTGCTGTCTGATGAAGAGCCTTTGAAAGGTAAAGGTGAGTCTGAGGAGAGAGCTGCTTCT